>JAHKKF010535148.1:0-22816 GCA_019740295.1 Labeo calbasu | reverse complement strand
TAGTTGCATCTCGGGTGTCCCGAGTTCGAATCCCACCTCCTAGACCTTTCCCGAACCCACCCCCTCCCCCTCTCTCTCTCTCACTTCCTGTCTCATCTCCACTGTCCTATCAAAGAAAAATGGAAAAAAATCACCAAAAAAAGTCACAATTACCTTTTTTTTTTAATTCAGTGGCAGAAACAAGCTTTTATAGATTCCTATTTGAATGACTGGATTTCGCGTCCAACAAAAATTTACCGGACAACAGTAAATGTGACCGCACCTCTAGAACAATCTAGCATGTTGCTGGTACTCACAGTCCTTCAGGTTGAACTCGCAAGGGGCCTTGGCAGACCACAGTCTCATGGTGTTTACAATGTTGTTTCTGTATCCAGGTACAGGGGTGTCATAGGGTAAAGCTAAGACAACCTGTGGAAACAATATGAAATAGGCTTGTGAATATAGTATTACCACTTAAACATACAGCTTGAATGAATGATGAATGATGAATGATGATGCTGTACCTGAGTATCCACCCATTTCACTCCATCTGGGTGATGCTCTGTCCTACCATAAAAGTGCACAGGGCGCATATATTCTGGGCGCGCTTTCTCCCATGGGTTACCATAGCGGAGCCAGTCGTCTGCCTCTTCCATCTGTCAGTCATTAATATTATCAGAAATTCAAGATGTATGCAGGATAATTTTAGTAATTCCGGAGTAATTCTAAAACATTAGTTAGGGTTCTCTAGCCTGAACCATTGCACATTTGAGAGGGAATCCTGTTTAAATGCAGTGCTGCTTGAAAGTTTAGAGCTCTTTAGAATTTTCTACATTTCTGCATAAATATGACCCAAAAGATCATCAGATTTTCACAAGTTGACAAAGAACCCAATCAAACAACTGAAACACAAATATATACTTGGTCTTTTTTTCTGGAAAATAATCCAATATTACATATCTGTGAGTGGCAAATGTATGCAAGTCTCTAAGATTAGCAGTTAATTTGAAGGTGAAATTAGAGAGTCCATCTGTTCAGAGGTGTGTTCAATCAGTGGGATGACTATCAGTCGGTGTTTTATTCCAAGAACAGAGATCTATCAAAGTCTGATCATGTTTATGGAAATGCATCATGGCACAAACAAAGGAGATCTCTGAGGACCCCCAAAAAAGAGTTTAGGGTTCACACAATTTAGGGATTTGCATGAAAATCTGATGATCTTTTGGGTCATATAATGATAATGTAGAAATATAGAAAACTCTAAAGGGTTCCCCAACTTTAACCACTGTAATAAAGGAATCTCTTATTTACATTGTGTCTACAATTTGTTTGTCATAATAGGATGATTCTTGAGCTTGCATAACTGAGCACTATATAAAAACTTGGTGAGTGGATTTTACCTTAAACACCTCTGATGTGTGAAAGCACTGTTCGTTGGCCATTCGCTTTGCGCTCAGTGTGATACAACCTTAAAGGAACACTCCATTTTTTTGGGAAATAGGCTCATTGTCCAACTCCCATAGAGTTAAACAGTTGAGTTTTACTGTTTTCAAATCCGTTCGCCGATCTCCAGGTCTGGCGGTAGCACTTTGAGCATAGCTTAGCACAGATCATTGAATCTGATTAGACCGATAGCATCTTGCTCAAAAATGACCGTATATAATGACAACTTTTTTCCTATTTAAAACTTGACTCTTCTGTAGTTACATCGTGTACTAAGACTGACGGAAAATGAAAAATTGCGATTTTCTAGGCTGATATGGCTAGGAACTATACTCTCATTCCAGCGTAATAATCAAGGAACTTTGCTGCCATACCATTGGTGCAGCAGACGCAAAGATATTATGCAGTGCCTGAAAGTGACCGGCACTACGTTTGTGTAGAGTTGACGGCTGCGTAATATAATTGCTTGCTGCACCCATGGTATGGCAGCAAAGTTCCTTGATTATTACGCCGAAATGAGAGTATAGTTCCTAGCCATATCGACCTACAAAATCACAACTTTTCATTTTTCATCCATCTTTGTACTTTATAACTACAGAAGAGTCAAGTTTTAAATAGGAAAAATATCAAACTCTTTGGTCATTTTTGAGCGAGATGCTAACGGTCTAATCGGATTCAATGATCTATGCTAAGCGATGCTAAAAGTGCCAGACCCAGAGATCGGCTGAATGGATTTGAAAACGGTAAAACTCAACTGTTTAACTCTAGGGGAGTTGGACAATGAGCTTATTTTCAAAAAAAGTGGAGTGTTCCTTTAAGTGTGAGAAGTAGCAAACACTACTAATTACTAGGGCTGCCCACGACTAAAGATTTTTCTGGTTGACTAGTAGTCGTTCATTTTAAGCATTAGCCGACTATTAGTCGCACGTTTATTAATAAACCATATAAATCATAATAATGAGCCTTTAATTGCTTACATAGCATATAAAGTGGTTAAGCGCACAAAAAAAGCTTGCCACAGCGCACTGGCAGATATAACAATTATGAATGTGTCAGGGCATTAACACTTTAATAATCTATTGATAAACTAGTACTTTCTTTGTTTTCGGCTTAAGAGGTGAAAACACACCGACTCGTCATCTCTGCAGTAGTGGATGCGCCTGTATGCATGTTTCATGTAGATTAAATAATCAGAGAATATTTGTTTTCCATTTGAATTGGTTCATTTCAAAGTAGACATTTCAAGTATATCGAGTTTTGAAATTACACACTCAAGTTCACAGAGACCGATATGGCAGAAAGCGCATCCTGCTTACTTTAATTATTTTACAAAAGCACAACGTTTTGTTGTTATTCTAAATGCACACAAATAAACATACAGTGTTTACAAATTTGAAAGATGTATTACTTTAATCTGTATGACCAAAATGACAGAGTATTTTAAGAGCAAGTGACCACTCCGGCGCCTTCAACTGTCATGCAGGGAGCATGCTACTATTCAGCTTCCACACTCTGCACAGACACTTCAATAGTGCACATTTTTTTAGGTTAACATTAGATTGAGCGGCCATGGAGGGGCCAGCCGTGGCCTGATGGTTAGGGAGTCGGGCTTCTAACCCGAAAGGTTGCACGTTCGAGTCCCAGGTCCGACAGGGATTGAAGGTGGGGGGAGTGAATAACCAGCACTCTCTCCACCCTCAATACCACAACTGAGGTGAGTCCCTTGAGTCCCCCACTGATCCCCCAACTGCTCCCCGGGTGCCACAGCGATAGCAATATGGCTGCCCACTGCTCCGGGTGTGTGTTCACGGTGTGCGCGTTTGTTCACTACTCATTACTGTGTGTTTGGGATGGGTTAAATGAAAAAACTGCATACATCTTTCAGATGAAAAGCCATATTTGAGGTCGATGAATGTTAGGTGAGCTTATGGATGTCCGGCCGATGTACAATATTACCACACAGACCAGCCATTTATTGACCAGCCATTAGACTACTATAATTTTGGTTGACCAAGGTTAGTTGACTATTAGTGGGCAGCCCTACTACTTTTTTTTTTATCAAGTCAGAGTATTAAAGGTCATTTAAACTACCTGCCATCCATTGGAGATCTTCTGATTGAAGATACCAAACTCATAGCGGATGCCGTAACCATAGGCAGCCAGGCCAAGAGAAGCCATAGAGTCCAGGAAGCAAGCTAACAGATGAAAACAGAAAGACACCAAAGGTGAGTGTGCCTTCTCAGAAACACATTTGTCACACCTGTAAAGATTTCTATAGCTTTGAAATTTACAAAAGCAGGTGGTTTTACTATTTTCTGACTGTGCAGAATTCAAAAATATACATACTAAGGATGATGTTTCCTCTTTCAAACCTTAGGTCAGATTACTAACCAGCAAGACGACCAAGGCCTCCATTTCCCAATCCAGCATCTTCCTCCATCTCCTGCAGCTCCTCCATATCCAGACCCAGCTGAAGTACAATGTACGTAATGAATCATTGGTTTCAAACAATCATCTAAAGCATTGCACAGGCTTCATTGTTTAGTTTTACCTGATACATGGCTTCATCACAAGCGTTCTCCAATGCCAGGTTCACCATAGTGTTCTGCAAGGTACGGCCCATGTAGAACTCCAGAGAGAGGTAATAGACACGCTAATAGAGGATAAGACAGACTTTTTTTACACATTATTTTTAACATATATAGTTAGAAATACAGTAACATTGTTTATATAATGGTTATGTACTTCATATATTGATTTAGGGTTACCAAGTCAATCTCTCCAAGGACCACTCTCACCTTGGAGACTATTTTTAGACTTTATTAAGACCTATTTGAATACTTCCTGGCAGAGGGATGATTTAACACATGGGAATCTGATACCATCCCTGTTGTAGCCTTTGACATTTTAGGCCTTCCTTTGGTGTTGGGTATGAAAAGCAAGAGAGAGAAAGAGACAGTGGAGGTGAGAGTGGGTGTGTGGCTGCACGACGGGCTGAAACAGACTAGTCAGAGATTGGGGAAGGTCACTGGTGTTATGTAACACTGGCATTTTGACTCCAGCAAAAATAACCAGCAGTGAGGTCACCAGCAAAGGTTACAGAGTGTGTAATATTATTCTGTAAAGCAGCTAATGAAGAAGGTCTGAGTGCAGACCAGTGTGTCGTACAAGATGTTGAAAACAGTTTAAACTATGAATGTAAACCCCACACGTCTGCCCACACCAGCAGCTGCATAGCATCCAAAAGCTTTGAACTCATGGAACCGGTTTCTCACATCACTTCTGCAGTCACATTTTCACGGAAACGGTCATGAGTCTCATTGGAGCTCTTAATGATCAAGTCAGGGTTTACTGACTGATGTCTGATGTCCACCTACAGAAAAAGAAGTCGAATGCAAGTCTCTGAAAAAGCCCAGGCCATTTTTAGTTCCTGTAAAAAAGTTTGTAGTCTTTATGTAACAGATTTATTATAAGGCTTCTTCATCCCATATATGTTTCTACAGTGACCTTTCTTTAACAGCAACTTTTGACCTTTATATCCTAGACACCTCTTCCATCCAGGGATTTCAGGCTGGACTGAAGAGGAAAAGGTCAGGGATGCTGAGCTGTGGTTTCATCTTCAGACTCAGATTTTGATGCCTTAAATGCTGACACATTCTTGTTATACTGTATCTGCCGTTTGATCCTTTTAATATTTATAAGATATATAACAAATGTCCCTCTAGTAACATTTCAATGAAATATACAGTGACAGATCAAAGTTGAAAAATCACCTGCATAGTCATCAAGATTCAAGATGCTTTATGCATGCACATGACAGAGTGCAATAATCTGGAAGTGCATTGTGCAGATCATGCTATCGATCATCTTAAATAGTCATTCATGTTCCCAAAGTTAAAATCTGTATGTCAATGCTAGTTTAAATCTTTGCTACACTTATATTAGACTAGCAAAGATGTGCAAAAGTTGCACTTTCCATAAGTGAAACCTGATTATTTAGATTTTGCATAGGGTGCTGATCCCAGTCTACCTGAAGAGCTCAAACTGCATTGCATGACATGATGTTATTAGTGCTTCATTGACTCATGTAGTTATTAACTGCATACAAAAATGTATTTTGGTGCAGTCGTGTCATGCATGGACTTGCTTTTGTTTTGGTGCAACCTCGACATGCATGAACTTACTTTGGGGTCTCTCTCGTAATAACTCTGCTGTGTTCTTATCCATCTGCCTACCAAGTGGTCTCTGACTGTGTGAGCGAGCGCAAAGTAATAATCCCGTCTGGTGGATACGTTCCTGTCCTTCACCAGCGTGAAATGCAGATGGCGATTAAAGTTTTTCTTTAGGTCTGCCACATTCTCCACACCGGCGAGCCCTCTCACAGAAATCTGCTTTTTCCTGTCGTGGTCTGACAGTGGTTTAGACATGGTGACAACAGTTTCGTCTTTGGTTCAGGTAAGAGCATAAACACCAGACCGCACTCAACAGCATCGATACATCGCTGACGGCTCCCCTATTTAAACTTCCCATTCATGAATATTAATTAGTGGGCGCGGTCAGTGCGCAGCCATCCGCCAATGACGTTTTCAGTAAATTTACGCTTTTTGCAAATGAGGATACGTGTATTTTTTTACGCAGTTGATAAATATGTACATAAGAAGTATAGAGCAATTATAAAACACGTATTTTGTGTTGAAGTACAACTCTAACAATCCAGAACTCTCTCGAGCCCGAGACATTAATAGCTTCAATGACCCAGCTAAAAGGCCATGATATTTGAACGGCATGCGGCTCGCATAGTTCTATATAACAGCTGAGCACCACACATGAATTCTCAATCTTGCTCAAATTAATATCTTTGTGTTTTTTTTTTGTTTTTGTTTGTTTGTTTGTTTGTTTTTTTGTTGTTGTTGTTTTTTGCTAAATTACTAAACAGTTTCACAGAGATTTGCAACCTTTACATAACCAGATTCTCAACACATTAACATTACTCCATTATATAATTCGCATCAGGTTATTCATTCACTGAGGTAAAAATATCTTGCGTTTATATTTATTTTCAAAGAAAATGATAATATATTTTTTCTTTACGGACCTCCTTCAGTACATTTACAAAATCATTAATTCAGAAAAGAACGGGAAAAGATGTGCATATTTTCATTGTTATTATTTGTCAGCGTTCTACGCTGCAAAACAAATAAATAATCGCACTTAACCGATATTTTTGCCTTAGTTTCTAGTTTTATCTATTAATTGAGACTTGATTCTTGGCTATATGTTAGTCATCTTTCTTAATTTGCTGTATTTACACTAAATATAATGTAAATGTACACTTGCATTCAAGACGGGCTAAATATAACATAAAAGAATGTAATATCGATAATAATAGAAATTTACGTAATCCTACGTTAAATTGTATTTTTATTTAAATAACACTAGCTTCTACTAATTTCTACCAAGTTTAGAATTTTAACTTTGTTGAAAAATTTATTTTAGATTTTACTAAATGAAACATTTTTTGTTAATATTATTTTCAATGAAGCAGATTGTTTGACATTTCGGTCTTAACATCAACTCAAGCTTCAGAAATTAAAAATTAAAGTGTGTGACTCTATGTGGCCACTGAGGGGAGCCAACACAACTTTTCAATTTCACACTGATCACACTCTCAGCTGAATAGTGAATTTTTGTGTCCAGGCTTTATCAGTCCTGTGATGCTCTACTTTACCATTTAAGCAAACAAAGTCACATGCTATCCTTAAATATTCTTAAACATGTTAAATGTACTTGAGAAGCAAAATTTCTTAAGCCAGAATGTTTTATTTCTAGTATTAGGGAGTAACTAGTTACACTTAGTGGCGTTTCGTAATTTAATTACAAAATACAGTTAGTTATGAAAATGTTATCGATTACACATCCGGTTACATCTGAATACTTCCTGTATTAGGCTACTATTTACTATTTCTTGTTATGATTTTAAATCTGTTTTTGAACTCAGAACGAGATACAAAAGTCTGATTTTGTGGTGGCTGTGCTTTAAAATTAAAATATCTTAATTCAAAAGACAAAGGATGTTGAGTACTAAACTTCAAGGTTAACCGTGCCTGATTTAAACGTTTGAAAGTGATTAACAGCTTAGATTAACAAATTTAGAAAAGTAACCAGATGTGATCAGTTACATTACTTTAATAAAGTACTTGAAATAGTTACACTATTTATTACATTTTAAATAGGCTAACTTGTAATCTGTGACCTATTACATTTCCAAAGTAACCTTCCCAAAACTGTTTATTTCAATTAACTATTAAATTTCATAAGCTATAATGATTTGTTTAAATACTAAATTCATACATTTCTTGATTTTATGAGTGTGTGTATTTCTTCATCGCATATTGTTTTGTGTATGTTTTAAGCACAAAACCCTTTAAAAACATTTTGCCAGTGAGATAGGAAAAATAAATCAAAATGTATTCTCTGAACAAGTTTTAGTATCTTGGTTCTCAAATAAATGTGTCTTAGATATTTTTAGATTTTTAGATGTTTAGATTATTTTTTTTTTTTTTACTGGAACCCAGTACGAAAACACTGATTAAGACTTTTGATGTAACTAAAACTCTTGTTCTCTTTCTATTTTTCTCACACCTCGTCCTCCACCCCTTGTTGTTGTGAATGCGAGCTGAAACATTATGAACAGGAAATGCAACAAATGTAAATTTCCCAACTGACAGGAAGCTGAGTCTACAAGCAGCTGTACTCAGAATGAACCCCAGTGAGGCCCTTTGTGGTTTTCAGTACACGGGTAGAGAGCCTGTACTGAAGCCCTGTGTTCATTAGCACTTCTGTTTTCAAAGACTATCAGTGATCACTGTTTGACCACTGATGCCAGATACAAGGGGTAAGTTCCTTTGAAAGTGTTTCTGGAGATTTTTTTTTTTTTCATCTACTGTTGTTTGAGAACAGTTCCTATGGATCTTTGATTTTTTTTTTTTTTCCTTTATGCACCTTGTTTTTCTCCGGATGAGTCTTGTCTGTCGTATTATCCATGTGTGACCAGGATTTGTCTGCTTTTGATGAAAATGAAAAACCAGTGACACCTCTCACATCTGAACCATTCTCTGCTTTATTGATTCTGTTTCCTTTGCCTCGCATGGCGTTGTCTCATTTTCAGACTGAAAAAGAGAGGGATCAAAGAGAAGAGTGGAAAATTAAGTGGGGGGGAGAAAGGAGGGGCTGCGGAGAACACTGAAGTAGAAAGGGATGGAAAGCGTTTCATCGGATCAGTCAGCCAGCGTGGATGAGCTGGTGGAAGCCTGCATCAAAGCCTTTGGTCAGTGGTCATATTTGCTTCCTCCTTCTCTTGTGTAAACACTCTGATCTGCCAGTCGGAACAACACTGGTGTGCTCAACTGTGTGTATTTGTGTCTGTTTCTTAATATTCTTCAAACCTCTTCAGTATTTATCATGTACATTTCTCTAGCTCAGGGATCTTCGATTTTTAAACCCAATTCGACCCCTTGGTGGACAGAGTAATGGAGCAGGGACCTGCAGTTACTATAAAATTGCAGTTACTATAAAATTGAGTGTTGCATTTTAAGCCTGGTTTACAATAATGTGCAGTTAGTACAGTGCTTTCATTGCAAAGCTATTCAAATAATCATTATTCAATTTTACTTGACACATTTTAAAAGGAACATCAGATGGCCATTTTCCAAGTTTAGGGTCTTCATGAAATGTCTGCATGCTTTGATTAAAATTTCTACTTACTCATCCCCATGTCTTTGTGTCTTCAGTCGTAAAGAAATTATGTTTTGTGAAGAAAACATTTCTGCATTTTTCTCCATATAATGGACTACTATGGTGCCCCGATTTTGAACTTCCAAAATGTAGTTTAAATGCGACTTCAAATGATCCCAAATGCAGTTGTAAACGAGTCCAGCTGAGGAAGAAGCGTCTTATCTAGCGAAACGATTGGTTATTTTCATTAAAAAAGTGTATGTCAAAAAACTCCAATCGTATTTTCTCCTTCAATCATTTCAAAATCATCCTACATTGCTGCAGAAGTACTGACCCAGTCTTTGCAAAGTGAACATGCAAAGAAGATCAAACAACCTTAACAAAAAAGGTAAAACAGCGATATAGGATGATTTTGAAGTTGAGGGAGAACATGAGATGGGAGTTTTTCGACATTCCCTAACTGTCATGAACCGGAAAAACAGTCCAGGCAGAGTATAACAAGATGAGCGTTTGACATAAAAAAGTGTATAAATTGTATTATTTTTTATGAAAATAACCGATCGTTTTGCTAGATAAGACCCTTCTTCCTCGGCTGGGATCGTTTGAAGCCGCATTTAAACTGCAATTTGGAAGTTCAAACTCGGGGGACCATATCAGTCCATTATATGGAGAAAAATGCTAAAATGTTTTTTCCTCAAAAAACAAATTTCTTTACAACTGAAGAAAGAAAGACATGAACATCTTGGATGACAAGGGTGTGAGTACATTATATGTGAATCTTTGTTTTGCAAGTGGACTTAATGGTCATGTAAAACAACACCTTTTTACCTTGTCAAAAACAGCTCTGTTCACAGACATTTGTTTTAAGACATGTCTCTTTAAATGATAATGAGCTACTGCTCACCCCGCCCCTGTCTTCCGTTTTTTGTGTATTCTGTGGCGCGTTACCTCAAAAACTAATCCACTGCGTCCTCAGTGGCTCTGATGTGGGGAGAAAATGGAGACTCTTATGTTTACTTTTACATCCAACTACAAAACATCTGCATTGCCTACGAGACATTGTTGTCGCTACAGCTGCTCGAGCGTGAGAAAATGGCAGATAACGTACAACTGGGTGAGGGCTGAAATATGCTAATTCGGGACAGTCCTTCAGTGGTTGTGGGCGGGCCTGAGCAGTATGATGTCAAAACGGTTTGATAATTAAGACTATTAGGGGTTTTTTTGGAGATTACAAAGAGGAGTGAATGGATTTTTTTATTTTTGTAGGGTGGTTGTGTCCACACACTGCTTAAGACACATTTACAATTGTAGTCAAAAGTTTACATACACCTTGCAGAATCTGGAAAAAGTTTATTATTTTACTAAAATAAGAGGGATCATACAAAATGTATGTTATTTTTTTATTTAGTACTGACCTGAATAAGATATTTCACATAAAACATGTTTACATATAGTCCACAAGAGAAAATAACAGTTGAATTTATAAAAATGACCCTGTTCAAAAGTTTACATACACTTGATTCTTAATACTGTGTTGTTACCTGAATGTTTGTCCTGAACAATTAAATTAAAAGTTGTTCTTGAGCAAAATCCTTTAGGTCCCACACATTCTTTAGTTTTCCAGCATTTTTGTGTATTTGAACCCTTTTCAGCAATGACTGTATGGTTTTGAGATTCATCTTTTGATGATGAGTACAACTGAGGGACTCATATGCGACTATTACAGAAAGTTCAAACACTCACTGATGCTTCAGAAGAAAACACGACACATTAAGAGCTGGGGGGTGAAAATTTTTTGAAGATCAGGGTAAATTAACTTATTTTGTGTTCTGGAAAACATGTAAGTATCTTCTTTCGTTTCTGAAGGGCAGTACTAAATGAAAAAAAAATATGATATTCAGGCAAAATAAGAACATGTGCACATCTTCATTCTCTTCAAAAGTTTTCACCCCCAGCCCTTAATGCATGCTTTTCCTTCTGGAGCATCAGTGAGCATTTGAACCTTCTGTAATAGTTGCATATGAGTCCCTCATTTGTCTTCAGTGTGAAAAGATGGATCTCAAAATCATACAGTAATTGTTGGAAATACACAAAAATGCTGAAAAACCAAAGAATTTGTGGGACCTGTAGGATTTTTTCTGAAGAACAGCGGGCAGTTTAACTGTTCAGGACAAACAAGGGAAAAAAATGCAGCTGTGGATTATTCAGGTAGCAACACAGTATTAAGAATCAAGTGTATGTAAACTTTTGAACAGGGTGATTTTTATAAATTCAACTATTATTTTCTTTTGTGGACTACATGTGAACGTCTTTTAAGTGAAATATCTTATTCAGGTAAGTAATATATATAAAAATAGCACATATTTTGTATGATCCCTCTTATTTTGGTAAAATAATTAACATTTTGCATATTCTGCAAGATGTATGTAAACTTTTGACCTCGACTGTATATGCAAACACCATGTAAAAGTAAATTTTACAACCGATGTCCCCTTTAATGTGGTAAAGACAAAAACTTTTTAAGCTAACTTCAACCAAATAGTTGATAATATAGTATATTACTTTTTTCCTCCCACAAAAAAGACTGTTTTTATCACAGCAGAAATTCTCGAGCTGAGTATTAAATGAAAACCATAGGCTAATGGGTTCATGTTAATTAATCTGCAAATGTCTGTCTGGTTTTCTGTCTTCCTTGCAGACAATGAAGGCGTTCTGAAGGAGTCGTCTCTCGTGCGGATATTTCTCACCATGCATCCGTGGTACCTGTCATCAAGTGACCTAGCTAAGAAACTCCTGCACAAGTATCCTCCTTCAGCAAACCTGTCACATTATACTTTCTCAGAACTCTGTATTTCAAAAAAACAGCATTAATGTCAAATACCAGAAAAGAAATACAAGTCTTTGTACATTTAGTTTCGGGAGATGACAGGCCGGCTTTTATGCTTAGACATTTAGCACTTAGTATATTCGGTCATGGGTGGGGTTTGTCATTTATAGAGTGGGCTGACAGCATCACAAACTGTTTCCGTCACTCTCCTAACAGCCGATAATAGTAATGAAGTAGAACTACCTTGACAGTATTACAGGTCTCAGGAACAGGATTGTTCTGCAAATCGCCAGTCTCAAATTTGTCACCTTGTCAAGTAGGTTAAAAACCCATTTGTTCACCTATTTTTTTTATTTTAAGTAATAACTATACATATACTACATGGCTAAAAGCTTGAAGACACTCAGGGTTCAGCTATTTCAGATAAACTTACTAACAAATGCATGAAATCAAGTACAGTATACAGCTGTAAATTATCACATTCAAAGTTTTTAACAAAGTGGCACCTACCTTTTCTCTTACACTATCACAGTACACCTCCGAAGGGCTTTAAATGGGCTTTTCATGCAACTCTTAACCTTGGGTTATCATGTTTTTAAACCCTGCTTTAAAAGCAATGTTTCACAAAGAGGTTAGCACTGCTTTTAACCCTGTGTTACGAAACTCAGTGTGAAATGATGAGGTGCTAGATTAGAACAAAGTCCCTCTCAAAGCCTATTTTGGTCGTCTGAGACCAAGTCATATCTACCTGAATGGGAAATTCTTAAATCTCAAAAACTACTTGCCACACTTACTTTTGCAGAGATAGTTCACCCAAAAATTCCAGTTCTGTTATAATCTTCTTATCCTAATGTCGTTCCAAACCTGTATGAATTTATTTCTTTTGTTGAACACAAAAGAAGATATTTGGAAGAATGTTGGTAACCAAAAACTGTTTAAATAACACATTTTCAAAATCCAACATAAATTATTTCATAAATGTTGTGTAGCATTAACAAAGCTTTTATTTCAGGCCAGACCAGCCAATGCACATATGTAGTCCTAGGCATTTTTAGGGGTTCAAGTGCAATTTTTGTAATTGTTAGAATGGTCACCACGTAAAATTGATCGTGCAGACCACATCGTAAGTCGTAGAAACTTGAAACTTGGAGGGATGGTAGTACTCACACTGCTGACAACGTAACTAAGGCTCACCCCAATCGTCCTGATGGGGGCGCTATAGATTAAAGTACGAAATCGCTCATTACTCCTAAACCGTCAGTTGCAGGCTTAAGTGTCTTATGTCATTGGAACCTTTGGCTAACGCCGGACAAAGCCTCAGATTTCATCGTGAGCCTGGTGAAATTTTCAGGTATTTTGCATTAAAAAAAAAAAAACTTCTTGCGACTTTTGCGAACTAGTCCATCAGTCAGAACCAAACCAGTGCAGCAAGATTCTCTGGTGACTGAATATCAGTAGTTATCCAAAAAAAGTTTTGACCTTCGAACTTTCAACTCACTGTCACAAAGGGACGCCAAAACGTTCGAAAAGGGGCGTGATTAAAAACACTTTAATTAGAATGACTAACTCCCAAATAGAGTGAGATATCTTCGCCAAACTTGGAACACTTGTGTAAGAGCTCAGTCTGACGTCATAGGAAAAAAATCGCAGTACTTGGCCATTTTGGTTCACTATAAGAGGGAAAAACATATATAAATGGCTGTAACTGTTTGTCCTATCAGCATGAAAATCGGTGTGCACGGTTTTGGCCCGAAGTGCCACTAGTGTCTACAAGGACATTTGCGTATCTCAAAAAACATGGCCGCTATTGGCCAATGAATTTTGAGCACCTGTTAGATAAGGTTAACAGAGGCCGATCAAAATTTGGTGGGCCTGTTGGACTCACGGCCCCAAAGGTCTGAGAGAAATTTGAAAGAAATCAGCCACTGGAGGGGGGTGATATCACATTTTTCTATGGCGTAAACAATCGTACGTTGTGTGTTTTTTGTTCGCACGTATGCGCGCTATTCATATCATATGATATAACTCATTCTGGACAACTTTGCCTCTACAACCAGTGTTGTCAATCAAATCATTTGTTAAATTATTGAGAAGATGTAAAAAAAAACTACTTTTGCGAACTAGTCCTAGGTTTTTCGGTTAATCTGGAAAAAAAAAACAACTCTCTAGGCCAATAATTATCTAAAAAATGTTTAAATTTATCCTTTGAGAAGCTATAACGGGGTCGTTTAGAAAAGGGGCCTGTCCAAATTTACCCAAGATCTTATAAAGCCTAAAGGAAAACTCAAAATGTCATGAAATCTGCTGAGTACATGTGACAGGTGATTCTAAACAAGCATGCAAAGTTTCAAAGGGATCGGACCACAGCTGGCACTATAACAGTCATAAACGTTAAAAAAACATAATATTTCTATGGTAAATTACCTGGATTTGCCAAAAATGCTTTTTTAAATTATTGATTTGGTGGTTACAGGCTTGCTACATAATGTATTTTGTGCGTAAATACTTTAAAGCGCTTGAACCCCGGTAATCGCTACTTGTAGCTATATTTATTTTTTATATTTTTACATTAACAATGTAATCAATTTTCTATTTCTTAAAGCCAAGTATGAAACTCATCAGGTTGATGTTTTTAAGCATTTTACATTTATTCCAAAATAATAACTCAAGGCAGTAACAGTTATATTTTATTTGTGAACTTGTGTTCAGCTATTTTTTTTAATAGTTAACTTTTAACTATTTTTTAATTTTTCAGTCATCAAGCTCGGTAAATATTGGTCACAGACACAGAGATTTACTTTAAATTTTCATTGCATGAACCAATCACAGCTGATCATAACCAGTCACATTCAGTCATATTACAATGGAGGCATTGCCTCCTCTCAGTTACCCCCCAACAAACTCTCCATACGCTTTAGGGGGTCTGTTAAAACTCAGTGGGCTCAGGGGAGGCGAGAGAGATGCGGACTCTTGCTGTAGCTTTGCTGGTGTTTCTGTACGACAATGTTTCTTTAGAAAAGCAAGAGATTTATACACTTTTCAATGTTATATTCTGTTATATTTGTAATGTTTTATTTCTGTACTATGAATATTTTTCTAATCCAATATTTTGAGCAGGCACTGCCTCCCTTTTCCTTCTCAGAGGAAATGGTATTCAGTATCTAAAGTCTTTTAGATTCAGATTTTAGGTCTAAAACCAGAGGGAAAAGCACGTTTAATGGTCCAAAAAGTCAAACCATTATTTAAACATTGCATGCTGTGCTCGCCACAGTGATATTGACTTTTACAGCTTGCTTATGAACTGCGATATAAAAACGTGTTGCTTAAGTTAAAACAAGTTCAGTCCACTGTCCTGCTTTTCTTGTTTTTAATCACAAAATGTGTTCTGTGTGAAGACTAACAGCTTCCAAATTTCCTAAGGCGCCGTTGTCAAAGTGTCAAAGTGAGACACTGCAAAAGACATTCAGAGAGAGACAGCACAACATTCAAAAACGTCCATCTAGTGCCTTTTAGCATAAAAAAACAGTGGAAAGCAGAAAATGTGTTATGTGTGAACGCCCCCTTAAGGAGAACTCACTGTTAATGCTAATAGTTTTGAAATGTATGTATTTATGCAGACTTATTTCACGCTCAAAAGCATCTATGGCTGTGGTGTCCACATACTATCTGGCCATGCAGTGCATATTTCTTGTAGAGATGTGGATGTTCTTTGTCATAAGGCAACTGGCTTTTATCACTGGGGTGTATTGTGAATTCACATAAAGCAGTTGAGGCAAGACTATTCACCAGAAATTCTCGTCCTCTTGATGTCTTGCCTAGACCTATTTCATGCACAGCTACTCTGTGTCATAGCTCTCTCTGTCTTCCGTCTCTCTTTCTCTGTCAGGTACTGGATATCTGAGTTCCCAGCTGAGTTTGACCTGAACCCCGCACTGGCTGAGCAGATCCGCAGTCTGAAAGAACGACTGGAGCAGAATGGAGATGTGAGGCGTAGTCTGCTCATCGACATAGACAGCATGTGAGTCACAGGGGCAGAGAGCTCACCCAAACTGCTGCTTCTTTGATACGGAGGGCAGGAGAATGTGAAGGGATAGTGTACTGAACATCACAAACAAGCCACATGTCTGAGATACTCAAACAGCTGGCAGTTCTTAGGTCATTGACAAATAAGAATGTCAAAGATGATGGAAAAGTCTGGGTAAAAACAAACATACTAAGTTCTTGTACTTTTTATACTTGTGGTTTCATATATACACTGCCAGTCAAAAGTTTTTGAACAGTTCGATTTATGTTGCTCTTTTAAAGAATTCTCTTCTGCTCAACAAGCCTGCATTTTTTTTAAACCAAAATACAGCAAAAGCAGTAATATTGTGAAATATTTTTACTATTTAAAATAACTGCTTTATATTTAAATATATTTAAAAATATAATTTATTTCTGTAATCAAAGCTACATTTTCAGCATTATTCCTCTAGTCTTCAGTGTCACATGATCCTTCAGAAATCATTCTAATATGCTGATTTGCTGTTCAAGAAACATTTATTATTATTATTATTATCAATTTTTAAAATGGTTGAGTACATTTTTTTCAGGATTCTTTAATGAATAGAAAGATCCAAAGATCAGCATTTATCTGAAATAAAAAGATTTTGTAACATTACACACATATACCACATATACCAAAGATCTGAGTGAGTATAATTTTATTTTATTTTATTTTATTTTTTATATATCATATATATATATATATATATATATATATTTATAAAATAATAATAATAAAGTTAAATTGTAATAATAAATAATTATTAAGGATGCTTTAAATTGATTAAAAGTGATGATGAAGACATTTATAATGTTACAAAAGATTTCTATTTCAGATAAACTTTCTATTCATCAAAGAAACCTGAAAAATTCTACTCTTCCTTTTTTAACATAATAATAATAATAATAATAATACATGTTTTTGAGCAGCAAATCATAATATTAGATTGATTTCTGAAGGATCATGTGACTGGAGTGATGATGCTAAAAATTCAGCTTTGAAATCACAGAAATAAATTATTTTTTTTAAATATATTCAAAGAGAAACAGTTATTTTAAATTGTAAAAATATTTCAATTTTACCGTTTTTGCTGTACTTTGGATCAAATATACAGGCTTGGTGAGCAGAAGAGTCTTCTTTAAAAACATTAAAAATCTGACAAACTTTTGACTGGTAGTGACTGTATTCTAATATATTTTGAAATATAATTTATTCCTGTTCCAGAAATTACTCCAGCCATTTCTCCAGTGTCACATGATCCTTCAGAAATCATTACATATATACTTATTATTTTTCATTTAATTATTATTTAACAATTCAATATTCTTAAATACAGATGGCAAAATATTTTTGAATTTTTTAATGTCTTTTAATACTCAGATCTAGATCTAGATCTGTTATGCCATTGACACGTTAGTATATATCAAACTTAGTTTAAATTTTTTTTATTGAAATTAAAGTAAATCTGCTTGTATTAAAAAATCAGTACAAATCAATATAATCCAAAAGTAGCATATATGGTATTTAACGGAAACACAATGTCTTTTTTGTTTTGCCTGTAGTCCGTCTTACGAATGGCGACGTCAACTGGATGAAACTGTCCAGAAGAAACGCAAGACCTCTCTTCTTTTTGACCACCTGGACGCTTCCACCCTGGCTGAACACCTAACATATATGGAGTACAAATCATTTTGCAAAATTCTGGTAAGTCTCTTAATATATAGATGCAGGATTAGGCGTGTGTTTGTGCTCGTAATAGCATGATCTCGAGTCTGAGTTCTTACTGCAAATGAAAAATCTGTTCCCCCTCAGTTCCAGGACTACCACAGTTTCGTGATGCATGGCTGCACGGTGGATAATCCCATTCTGGAGCGTTTCATTACTCTGTTTAACAGTGTATCCCAGTGGATCCAGATCATGGTTCTCAGTAAGCCTACAGCTCAGCAGAGAGCCACTGTCATCAGTGAATTCATCAAAGTGGCCCAGGTTAATCCAACTCGCTCGCTCGCTTATATTTAAAGACGTGTAATCTGTTTACGGCGGGGTTCAAAAGTCTCAGGCCACGTTGAAGATCTGGGGATTCAGAATCTAATTTAAATCTGAAAAAAAGAATGTTTGGACACATATATTTAATGTACTGTCTGTGTACAGAGGCTGCTGCAGCTGCAGAACTTCAACACACTGATGGCTGTAGTGGGAGGGCTTAGCAATAGCTCCATTGCTAGACTCAAGGATACGCAGGCGCTCATCGGCAGCGAGACGAGCAAGGTGAGGACTGCCAGAGAGCTGCTTTGTAAACACACCTCCAATACTGGCAAGAAAAACAAACAGCTGTAAGACTCCAACTCTGGCTTTGAGAGATAAGATTCTTAAAGTCCACTTTTCAGTAGGTGGATTGAGTGCCATTTTCATACTCTCTGCCAGATTGCACAGAAATATCAATACTCAAGTCAAGTGCTCTGTTATCAGGCAACTAAACATGAGCAGGAATATCTTGTACCCATGTACTAACAGTTTAAATTCCCTTTCCCTCATATTTCTGCTGTGCCGGGCTTCATCCTAACCGATGTTCTCCTTTGCGTTTAATCAGGTGTTTGATGGATTGGTGGAGCTGGTCACCTCCTCTGGAAACTACAGTCGCTATCGTCAGCGTTTCTCGGAATGTTCGGGATTCCGTTTTCCCATCCTTGGAGTGCATCTGAAGGATCTGATTGCCGTCCACGTGGCCCTGCCTGATTGGTTTGACCCGGAGAAGACTAGGGTCAACCTAACCAAGACCCATCAATTGTACGCCATCCTGGAAGAGCTGGCGCTCATTCAAAGCACTCCACCCAGTATAGAAGCCAATTCAGACCTGCTGAATCTGCTTATAGTGAGTCTATTATGGAATGGGTTTGTTGTAATCAAAATTATTTTTCCCCCATTTTTTCGGGATTCTTTAATGAATAGAAAGTAAAAATATATTTTAAAGTATATATGGGTCAATGACGTGACGCCAACATTTTCCGTCCGATTGCATTTTTTCAGTTACAAATTAGTTTAAATTAAAAAGATGCCTTATATATGAAGTACCTCTCCTATGTATGGACCCACTTTAACTATTCAAAAAAGATTAGTTAACTGTAATTTTTTTGTTATTCAAAGTGTCAAAATATCATGTGGTGTGACCGTCCGGCCATAACTGTTGTTTTGGAAACGTCTTTGAAGTTACCCTAAATTTATTCTGATTCATTTTCTGCACTATTTGTCATGATTTCCAAAGTGTTTTGTAATCTTGTATAAATTTTCAAAGCATTTGTATTTATATTTCCATCACAATATACAAACAAACTTTGTCCGATAATTTCCATTTTATGAAATATCATGTGGTGCGACCATCAAGAAGCTACCATTTTGGAACTTTTATGTTGAAATCCATTCAAAGATAGTACTTTGAATCATATAGCAATTTGCCAATGACCCATGAAAGCATCAAGCAGGAAACTTGGAAAAAAAAACCTTTTTAACAGCTGGTATATAGTTACCACATTTGGATATCATGTGGTATGACCTCAAAAAAAAACAACAACAATGAAAATTAAGTTATTTCTACAAGTATTTGTTTTTATTATCAATTTCATAGGGACCTTTTGTGGGAAGCTAGCTTGTTTTGTTTCTGTAGCCAATTCTGTGCTTGTAGATTTTGACTGAATTTGAAATATCATGTGGTGCGACCACTAGCTTGAGTGTTTTCTATTATAGATATATGTCCCAGATTGGCAGTTTCTGTGCTTTTGTATTCAATTGATAGTTTATATACATTAAATACTTTATTTAAGTATCATTTGGAATAGATTTTTATGCAATTTGTACAATATGAGAAAAAAATGACTAATGTATTTATTAGTCATTTATTATTTATTTATTAATAACTGTTTTACTCTGTTTCCACTGATTCCACTGCCAAGCAAAGTAAAATGCTTGCCGTAGACAATACGTTAATTCTAACCCTGCAGTCAAGCACAAACTCCAGATTTCATTTTCTTCTGTAAGAAAGATGTTCATGCTGTGATCTCAGAATCTGAGCCAGCAACCTCCCGCTACTCTAAATTGACCCTTCGCAAAGATCCGCCCGCTTAGTTACTGTTGCTACGTCTGACAAACCATGCCACTTTTATGCCACACATCATATTCTCATGCACTGCAAAATACATCACGGAGCAAATAGGACACTGACAACGTACCAACATACAAGACAGAGCTGGTTACTTTTGGTATGAAACAAAGTCCACGTTCAAATTTAGACTTTTTTTAAGAAATTCAAACAACAAATACTGTTTTGTGGCTCTTTAATGTGTCCTGACAGATCATCATAGCGTATCTTTTTATCTTCACTAGTTATAGCACAAAATAAACATGAATGAACATCAGAAGGTATCTTGTTTCACCCGAGATGAAACAAAACATGTCAATACACCATTTTTTAAGTTCAAATCCACTGACTTTAATCTACACTCTGTCTGGTTTGTTAGTTGGACAAAATGGGGTATCTGGCGTTATGATTTGTAAGATCGCCTGTTAATCAAACTCCCGGCGAAGGGTCAGTTGAGCAGCCAAGATTAGGCAAAGTTCAGAAATAACTGGGGCTAATGAAATGCCTACATTTAATGCCATGTGCTGCACTTTTCTCTTTAAAAACATTTTCAGTGAGCTGAAATCTTTCACTGAAACAATTATTGTTCATAATTTACATTCAATCTGTTCCTGTCCAGGTGTCTTTGGACCAGTACCATTCAGAGGACGAGATATATCAGCTGTCTCTACAGAGGGAGCCTCGCAGTATTAAACTATCAGTGAGTCACCCCACCGACATAACAACTGCTCAGATAGCAAATCAGTGGCCACCATGAGGTAGAAACCACCAATTACAACCACTCATGACACAATTTGACAGATTAATTTTCCCATGTTGCTTGCATAATCCACTTACATGGAGTTGCAGCTGGGAGACTGAACCACTACTCTATAATTATTCTGCTCAACCAATGGACAGCAGTCATTTATCCATATCTACTTGTGCCTTATTTTCACTTGCTAAGTGAATGCACCATTGATTTCTCGCCTCTTAGACTTCCAGCTCAAAGTCACAGTCTCCTCTAATAGAACAGTGGGCATCTTCAGTCAAACCCAAAGCAGATCCAGCCATCATCAACAAGCACATAGAAAAAATGGTGGAGGTATGTGACCCGCACTACTTTCAATTCATTTATCATTTTTCTGACTAATTATTTGGTTTTTAAATAAACTAAATATTTGGTTATTTGGTTTTTAAATAAATTAAATAAACATTTTTTGTCGATTTTTATGACCTTATGAGTGAGACATTGAGTCGTTCACTCAATGACTCATTTAAAAAAAAAAAAATTAAAGTGACTGACCTTTCAGACACACTGATTCATTCAGGAGTTAGACAACTGATTGACCTTATATGTGAGACACTAAATCGTTCACTCAGCTGTTTAGTTTAAAGTAAAAAAAAAAAATTATAAATAACGAATTAAATCAGGAATGAAACAAGTGGCTGACCTTATAGGTGAGTCACTAAATCTTTCACTCCAGCAATTCACTTAAAAAACACTGATTTATTCAAAAACAAAACAAGTGACTGGCCTTATGAGTGAGTCATTGAATCGTTCACTTAACCACTGTATTAAAAACTGATTCATTTAGGAATGAAACAAGTGACTGACCTTATGGGTGAGTCATTGAATCTTTCACTGAACCAGTTGGTTCAAAAACACTGATTCGTTCAAAAAATCAAACAAATGCCTGACCTTTCAAACACACTGAATCATTCAGGAGTTAAACAATTGACTGACCTTATGAATGAGACTCTGAGTCATTCACTCAACTGATTTGTTCTAATACATGAATTTATTCAAAAAATGAAACAAGTGACTGACCTTATAAGGGAGATACATTGAGTCATTCTCTCATTTTGATTTGTTCAAAAACACTGATTCATTTAAAAACAAATTAAAACAAGTTATTGGCCTTTTTAAACACACTGATTTATTCATTATAAGTGCAACACTCAATCATTCACTCAACCGATTTGTTCAAACAACCTATTTGATTCAGGAATGAAAGTGACTACAGAGAGTCATTACATCTTTCACTCAACTAATTTGTTCAAAAACATTGATTCATTAAAAAAATGAAACAAGTGACTGATCTTATGAGTGAGACATTGAATCATTCACTCTGTTAATTTGTTCAAAACCCTGATCTTTTTTTTTTTAAATTAAACAAGTGTTTGATCTTTCAAACGCACTGATTTATTCAGGAGTTAAACAATTGATTGACCTTATGAGTGAGTCATTAAATCTTTCACTCAACCAACTTGTTCAAAAACATTGATTCATTCAAGAGTTAAACAACCGACTGACCTTATGAATGAGACACTGAATCATTCACTCAGTTGATGTTCAAAATGCTGATAGTTTTTTTTTAATTAAACAAGTGACTGACCTTATGAGTGACACATTGAATCATTCACTTAATCAATTTGTTCAAAAACACGGATTCATAAAAAGTGACTGACCTTTCAAACACATTGATTCATTCAGGAGTTAAACAACTGATTGACCTTATATGTGCGAAACCCAATCATTCACTCAACCGATTCATTAAAAAAAAAAAAAAAACTCAATGAATCAGGAATGAAACAAGTGACTGACCTTGTGAGTGAGACATTGAGTAGTTCACCTAATCGATTTCTTCAAAAACAGTGATTTTTTTTTTTTTTT
>JAHKKF010535147.1:2610-44492 GCA_019740295.1 Labeo calbasu | reverse complement strand
GTAGCTTGTCAAATCTGCATAGTATATACTGTAAGACGCTCTCACTCTGTATCTTTCTTTGCGTGTGTGTGAGACAAAGCGACAGCTAGTCGTGTGCCTTCACACTAGAGTTTACGGTTCGTCAAATACAGGTACACTGTGCATCCATTCAGATGAACTGAAAAATACAATTATAATAATATTATAATAAATTATAGTAATGCCACATTTTATTGTCAATAACAGTAATGGCGTGTAATGGGGGAAACAAAGTAATTTGTTTGATTACTCATTACTGAAAAAAATAACATCACCGTTATTCCCATCACTGGTATTAACAAATGCAAAAGTGATATAAAAATGCATTTTCTGAGGCAGCCATGCTATTTTAACTTCCTTACGCAGATTTGAGCTGTTTCGTCGAGTCGTAGTTTCACGGGGTTCATAACGGAGCTCTTCATCACTCACACAAGTGCAATGGCGTATCGTGCGAGCTACCGAGCAAACCTACTGAATTCATATGAATTCATGCATATGAAGCTGATATGTGACAACAGCATTCAAAATAATCAGTTTTCAGATCGTACATGATGCTAAAACAGTTTTATAGTCATAATATTCTGCAAAAAATTGTATGACGATTAGGCTTTATTGCTCAAAACTCTGTATCTGTAAATCATACTTTGTGTGAAAAGGAATAAAAGTTGTCTGAGTTTTACTGCCTCTAGTGTTCATTTCAACTGGAAACTGCAGTGATTCGTACATATAGGTAAGTTTTTTCAGTTTTGCAGAAATCTATATAGAGGCATGTATTTCCAATGAGCCTATGTTGATTTAATATAGGTTCCTAAAGCATGTTCTGAAGGAACTGGATTTGTCCTTGCTAGCAGCACTTGAGAAACCTGATAGGACCCTTTTTTTTGTGACTCCACCGTATTTTAGTCTGTCACAGAGACTGAGAACTGAAGTGGATTTGGGGATTCAGAGTAATGGAGGACAAAGGAGGCAGGTGACAAGAGTTTTCTCTGTGTGACATCAAACATACTTGTCTCTCGGTGTGTGTAAGTGTATATGTGTGGGTGTTAGATAAAACCGAGAAAGCCCTTCGTTTTCAGTGCTCGGTGCATCATGGGAGCTGTCACGACACTAAACCTTTTAAGCATGTTTAAGCATTCCTATTAGAGGCACCACATACAGAGACGTTTGTGAACAAAACAATTCCATTGTTGAGGGAAATAGGACGTCTAAGAGGTTTCACCTTTCTAGCTGTTTGAAAGCACTTATGTAGTTAGCATACCTGGAGCTCTGTTTCACACATAACATATGCAACCCTCTAGAAGCGCTAAAGATGTTTTGGAAGCGTATGCCTTTTCTTTGATTTAGTATAGCTTTGAAAAACAGGTCTCAGTACAGTAGTAACAATGTGTAAAATAGCCTAAATTCTTGCATAACACCTGTTTGACTCCTGGGTGAATTCAGAAACAAATATATGCTAATGATGCTCAAATGAAATTATTTAATTAACTAAACATATTCCATTCCTAAGGCCCCACAAACGCACCAAATCCAACATCAGTGACCATAAATGGTCATCTTAATAATGTGTCTTTGAGATCCTAATGTCCCGTCTCTGAGAACAGCCACAGGCGAACACGCTCCACGCACATGGACACCCACATACACAGGATTGTGGGACAACCACAATCATCAACTCGTCACTTTGGACTGTCAAAAGACCAAAGCGTAGATTGATGTCGAATCCAACGTTGAGGGTTCACAAATTAAAGTGTTTATTCTGTGGCAGAAGCCTCTTGACAGCTATTAAGTTCTCATACCGACATCACGTGATGGGGAAGTTTTGATGCCCATGTGTGTCCGTAAGCATCCCGCTCTTTTATCCTGAGCCATCTGCTTTGAGAAGTCACAGATGGTTTGTATAACGAAGGCTTTTCCCCTCATATCCTTGCTTATTCAGCGCCACACATCAGATCTCAGGGATTGTATGGAGATTGGACATTAAAAGGTCTTCTGCCTATTCAGCTTAGCCAAAAGCCAATTTGGAATCAGATGCAGTATTTCTGCTAGTAGTAATGAAGCTGATGGTAAATCTCAAAGATGCTGTTGATGGAATTTAATAACACCAAAATTTCAAAAAGCAACTAAACTGAAAATGGAGCTTGCATACTGTAGCTAGAAGCATCTTTGTATTTGCGTAAAGTATGTTTCAAAACAGACTCTAACCAAATGCTAGAATGGCTTCAGAGGTTGCCTATCATTGTCTATATTGTGGCCTAAGAAGGACAAAGGATTGTGTGGTCTAACGGTCAGAACTCTGGGGCGGCAAGTGAAAGTTGGGAGTTTGAGGCCCAGAAAAGGTTATTTATAAGCTACCACCATTGTACCTTCAATCAAGTCATTCCACAATTACTATACTTTATAGAGAACAGCAACTGCCCCATGAATAAAAGTAAACAAAAGAAAGCCAACTACAGGGTTCTACAGTGCGACCATTTAAGTCGCATTTGCGACTATGAAAAAATATTTAAGAGCACCATTTGCGAGTGACCCGATCAGCATATTTGTGTTTGCGCTGAGGGGAGCTTTAAAGGTTTCTACTTGAGTAATGTATCACTGACTTATCTCATGAATTCATTCATAAACAAAGTGTAGAGAGAGTGTAAATAGAATACACTGTGCAGTGTAGAGAGCTTCGTTGAATACAATGGAACTTTGTGAGATCGCGATGAACTAAGATGAGTGACAGCTTTTAATGATTTTTAAGGAATTTGTAAATGAGTTATTGATTTAATACAACAGTTAATATTAAGTGACTTACATTGTCTGACTATGACACTATTGCACTCTTAAAAATAAAGGTGCTTCAAAAGGTTCAAGCGATGCCATAGAAGAACCATTTTTGGTTCCACAAAGCACCATTTAGTCAAAGGTTCTTTAAAGAACCATCTCTTTCTTACCTTTTTGTAATCTGAAGAACCTTCTTTTGCCACAGAACCTTTTGTAAAACAGAAAGGTTCTTCAGACGTTAAAGGTTCTTTATGGAACCATTTAGACAAAATAGGTTCTTCTATGGCATCGTGAAGCACCTTTATTTTTAAGAGTGTGCCTCATTTTCGTCGTCAAAAATGTCTGAAACAAGTCACAACTGAGCCGCTGCGCATCTCCATTCAAACACAGCGGTGTTTAGTTTATGAATGTACGTTTTTAAAGTAATCTAGTGAGTCAATGATTCAATTTCAAGAGAGTCACTTTGATTTGAATGATTCAGTAATTAAATTAGTGACCCTGAACTGGCGTAGTTTCTTAAGTTGGCATAAAATGGACATTTTGTTTGTCTTTGTTTTGTCTTTTCTATTGTGATGAGTATCCCAGGAAAACAGCTTCTTGTGTGAGAAAAAAATGTAGGGCAGACTTGATTTTGTCCATCGGGAATTAAGTGGAATGTCGGATCGTTGTTGTTTGCTAATTATTGCTATCTCATGTGAGTGACAGGTTGCTGGAGGGAAGGGTGGTGGACACATTCTTGTTCGAGAGAGGTAGGGGAAGATATAATACTCTTTCAAGCTTTATAATGGCAGTGAATGGGTGCTGAGATTTCGAAGCCCAATAAAGTACATTGATCCATCATAAAAATATCTTATATCGGAATCCTTGTTTTGTACTTCTAATCTGTGACCGGTGTTTTGTTTTAAACATGGGTGTTTTTCTTACACAAATGCACTGATTCACTTCAGCATGGATGGATGCCCTTTATTGGACTTTAAAATCATAACACCCATTCACTGCCATTATAAAGCTTGGAAGAGCCAGGACATTTATTAATATAACTCCAATTGTATTTGTCTGAAAGAATAAAGTCATATTGACCTAGAATAACTTGAGGGTGAGTAAATCATGGGGTAGTTTTCAATTTTGGGTGAACTATCCCTTTAAGAGTTTGAGCAAGTAGAAGAGAAGAAGGAGAGTGAAGAACCACACTCTTTGACCTTATGACCTGGCCAGCCCACCTCAGGGCACTCCACATACGGGATTCTTTATGAGGGCTTTTCCGAGGAAGAACCTGTTAGTACCTGTCATAAAAGCATCCCTATATGGGGTACATAACACACATTAGCCTGAGGTAAAGGAGAAAGTAACCCATGTGGCCAACACTCCCTCCCCTCTGCTGTTAACCTTCCCTTTTACAATTTCACCCCTCCCTCCCTTGGTATTCTACCCATCAGACCTCTCCGTTGTCCCTCTCCTCTTTTTCTCTCTGTCCCACCACCTGTTCCTCCTTTTCTACACCTGCAATGTCATAAAAACAGCTATGTAAACTCGTTTTCTTTCCATGCCTTTTTCTTTTAGCTCGCACACAGCACAGCTGGAGGGTCTCCAGTCGCATCTTCATGTCATTAATGTCCTTAACACATTCCAGATCCCGTATCTGTTCCACCCATTGGGCGGCAAATGTTGTCGGCCAGTAACTGTTCTCAAAGTTCCTCAAGTGGGTCCTTGGTGGCTTACAAATCCAAATCCCCCATTGAGCTGCATTCTGATTTTTCGGATGTTTTGTGCTAATTGGAGACATTTGTTTTTTAGAAGTATAATAGTTTAAATATGTCAATGTCATGTACAAATGGCAGGAAAGACACTCCTAGCCATTGATTAAAAAAAAAAAAAAAAATGCAATGCAATGAAGCTGCAGGAAGCAATTTCTCCACCACTAGAGGGACAAACTGATAATCCAACCCTAATCGAACAACAACCTCCACTGATTGAACTGCTGAGACTATAACTGCTCTCAAGAAGCAGTTCTGGCTTGCTTCCTAATAAAACTGCCATTGTGGCATCTAATAAACACTAGACACACTCACAGGGCAGACAGGTGGAAGCATTAATAAAAGTAGCGATGGACAAATGAAACGCCGTTGAGATGGAGGTGCAAAAACAGAGATTAAAAGAAAGGGAAGTCCAGGATTGAGTCTTTCCCGCAAAGTCACTGGCGCTGGTATATGAAGCATGCTACACTAGCGCTCCAAATCTATCACCTAAGTCATAGACACATGATTCATCGCAGCCAAGAATCTGCATTTATGAGGGATTGAGTTGTGTGGGACTGGTAGAATGAACCTCTGATAGTGAGCGAGTTCATATTCAAACTTTGGACAATCAGCATTACCTGTAAGTGGGGTCCAAATTGCTAAGAAGCATCTGCTTGCGACAAACGATTATTCTGATAATCGATTAATCTAATGATAATTAGAACGGTTAATCGACTAATCGTCGATTATTTCACCGATTAATCGGTAAACTTTGATTGATTATTCAGCTTTTGCAATTAGTTAAAATATTGAGATATGCATATTCTAACAAATAAAGGTCTCTTCAGCATTTGAAGATCATAGTATGCAATTACAATTATTAAACAATTTATACAGATATACTACCATTAAAAAGTTTTGGAACAGTAAGATTTTTTATGTTTTTTATAGAAGTCTGCTCACCAAGCTTGCATTAATTTGATCCAAAGTGCAGCAAAAACTGTAAAACTTTGAAATATTACTTTTACTGTTCAACTGTTTCTATTTGAATATATTTAAAAATGTAATTTATTCCTGTGATTTCAAAGCTATTTTTTTTAACATCATTACTCACATGATCCTGCAGAAATCATTCTAATATTCTGATTTGCTGCTCAAAATGTTGAAAACAGCTGAGGCAGCAGCATTTAATTATCTATATGAAAAAGTAACTGAATGACATCATTTGGCCTAACATCTCCTTTTGTAAGTCAAATGGATAAGAAACAAAATAAAGGTAAGTGATAAGACGCTTTATTTTTGGATAAACTATTTTATTGACAACATAATCTCTCATAAAATTATATGGTTATAAACGTGACACGACTGGAGTACTGAACTGCAGAGCTACTTTCATACCGCTTTCAGTTTTTGTTGTGTTTATTTTGTTACTGAGAGGAAAGCGCGCAGCATATATTTACATATTCATCGGAATGTTACGTTTTCTCTGAAGCGATGTGTGTCTCTTCTCTTGAATTGCATCCAGGAGGGCTAAATTACAGTTGTGCGCTACAGCGCCACACTGGTCACACCGCATTATTGCAGGCTTTTACATTAAGTCATATGAGATCAAACGACTACACTGTAAAAAAAATAAAAAAAAAATAAAATAATAATAATAATTTGTTGAGTCAACTTAAAACAATTTGTTTCCCTGCTGCCTTAAAATTTTAAGTTTAGTGGACTCAAATAAGTTTAGTCAACTTGAAATGTTAAGCTGTACTAAGTGACAACTTAGATATTTGAGTTGACTAAACAAAAAAATTATTTGTTACCCAGTTGACTTAAAATTTTAAGTTGAATCAACTCAAATATCTAAGTTGTCACTTAGTACAACTTAACATTTCAAGTTGACTTAACATTTTTGAGTTTACTAAACTTAAAATTTTAAGGCAGCTGGGAAACATTATTTTAAGTCTACTCAACAAATTGTTTTTACAGTGTAAATAAAATTTTTACAGTGTACTCATTTTTTATTGTTGACATTGTGGATAAAGTAGACTAATCATTTCAGCCCTACATATCACTGTTTATTTCTACCGTATTTACACTGGTAAATCTAAAATTTGGCAATTCCTCAAACAAGCTGAGTATGCACTTGTGTGCATTTATGTGCTACTGAATGTCTCGTATAACATATTGGACAACCCAGTGTCAAAATTCGCTACATAACTTGTTCTGCATCAAACCATGTGGCTTGTTGAGAAGTGTGCAATTACTTTTCTAAGCAATCTGACTTACTATTTTCACCTGGCAGACAATGCAATGGCAAAAAATCCTATAAACATGCAATCAAAGAGCGATTTGAGAAAAACCTAGTGGAAAAGTCATATTACTGGGCTTGTTTTTACTTGTAAGCACCACAGAAGACCCTAGTAACCACTCCAAAATATTGAAAATGTAGTTTTAATTACTCCAAATTTCCTAACTCTACAGCTCCTGACATTTATAGACATGAGACATTGTTTAATCCCTTTTACCAGCCTTTGATTCCTTGTGGGAACCGAATCAAAGTGGTGGTTTGCTATGCATCAAGGGACATTTTCAAAGATTTGGTCCACATGCACACAAACCCCCTGCTTCCTCACGAACTGTGTGAATGTTTATGAATGAGAGCTGCTCTAGGGTGTGTACAGGATTTGCCAAAATGGCTATGTGGTGCACATTTGTTTCATTTGGTGTGCGCCAGTGTTTACACAGACATAAACAAAGACGGCCAGCCGGAAGCGCTCAGCATAGATGCGCCTGTCCTTTTTCGCCAGCTAACTGTGCCACTGTGAGGCACGTGTTGGCCACTTCAGCCATACTGATGCCAGTGTGTGTGGTATTGATGCTGAGGAGATGGTGGGAAGTCCAAAAAATGTGCAGTGTCTCTGTCACTGCCAGCTGTCTGATACTTATCAGCACCGGCAACATCAAGAAGACCACATACATAGTGTACATCAGATAAACCGAAAGTGTTTATCTAAACTAGACACACTCCATTTGTTTTTGACAAACAATATACACAAGTTCTTGTCCACACTTTGAGAAAGATATGCAAATAAAAACTGACGACACAGCACTATTATAATATTGTGAAAGGCTTGTTTTGATGCTGAAGGTCAGAAACGTGATGTGGGCTTCTGGATCATAGACAGCTTTTCCAAGCACTTTATAGTGCCTTAAATTAACCATAGAAAGAAACGGTGCCATTTCGAACGAATCACTCCTGAAAAAGCCGTTCGAACCGCTCACTTTGCCCCAGCAAACATGCATGTTTGAGGTACAAATACTGCAGCGTCTGAACGTACCCATGGGGAATGTGACATCGGGGCCTGACTATAGCAGCTGGGCTCCAGGCAGCGCTGACAGGTTAAAACAGTGCCACAGTGGTTTCCCCAGACATCGAAGAATTGCCCTGGTGGCAAAGACAAGGGCAGATTCAGGTCACTGAGCTAGACAGAGGCACTACAATGGATGCAAGTGTGGATGCATGCAAGACATGACATGACTTTGTCCTGAACTTTGTTCTGAACCCTAGTGACCAGCCTTGTTTTTTTCGTATTGTCTATATAGCCAGCTTACTTTTATATCACTATCTTAACAGAAATGAAACCTTTGAAACAGTCTACATTAGCAGCAAGGGATATGCATGTCTTTCTTTCTTCAGTCAAAAAGAAATTAAAGGATTAGTTCACTTTTAGAACAAAAATTTACAGGTAATTTACTCAACCCCTTGTCATCCAAGATGTTCATGTCTTTCTTTCTTCAGTCATAAAGAAATTATGTTTTTCAGGGAAAACATTTCAGTAATGTTCTCCATATAGTGGACTTCAATGGTGCTTGCGAATTTGAACTTCCAAAATGCAGTTTAAATGCGGCTTCAAAGGACTCTAAATGATCCCAGCCGAGGAAGAAGGGTCTTATCTAGTTATTTATTTTTTTTTTTTTAAATTACAATTTATACACTTTTTAACCACAAATGCTCATCTTTTCTAGCTCTGTGATGCGCATGCATGTAGGTCGAAAAACTCCCATCTCATTTCCTCCTCCAACTTCAAAATCATTGCTGTTTTACCTTTTTTTGTAAAGGGTGTTTGACCTTCTTTGCACGTTTACTTTGTAAACACTGGGTCGGTACTTCTACAGCGATGTAGAGGGATTTTTAAGTTGGAGGATAAAATGAGATGGGATTTTGAAAAACTCCCATTTGCCAACACTGGCAAACAGGTATATAGAAGGCACGACACAAGAGTATTCCACGAACAGGCGAGGGTCGATCAATGGCGAACGTAATCCAAGGGGCGAGGTAAATAGGTAATCCAAACAGGCAGGCTTGAGTCCATGCAAGGGGCGAACAGAGTCCGTGAAGACGAGGCAAAGGCTAAATCCACAACGGGCAAGAATCCAATATAACAATCCAAGGGTCATGACACGAATGACAAAACTAGATCACAAGAAATAACTAGACATGGAAACTAGGAAAGGGCTTCATAATGCAGCTAACACAAGACGAGTGCTAAACGCTGTACAATACTCGACTCAGAATAGCGGGAAGGGCTCTGTATTTATGCTGTTCGTGATTGGCTGCAGCTGTGAACGTGGTGAGTGAGGTGGAGCATGGGAAAGGTAGTTCGGGGTGTAGTGCAACAGTCTGAGTAATGGCAAGGCGACCTTTGGTGGCGAGTGGATCGAAGATCAGGACCAAACTCATGACAAGGGCAATTTTGAAGTTGGAGGAGAAAATGAAATGGGAGTTTTTTAACATATCTTAACTGGAGTGCATGTGCATCACAGAGCTAGACAAGACGAGCATTTGAGGTTAAAAAGTATATACATTGTAATTTTTTATTTTTTTTTTTAAGAAAATAACCAATCGTTTCACTAGACAAGACCCTTCTTCCTCATCTGGGATCGAGTAGAGCCCTTTAAAACTGCATTTGAACTGCACAACTCGCGAGCACCACTGAAGTCCACTATAAGGAGAAAATTCCTGAAATGTATTCCCCAAAAAACATCATTTCTTTACGACTGAAGAAAGAAAGGTATGAACATCTCGGATGACAAGGGGGTGAGTAAATTATCTGTACATTTTTGTTCTGGAAGTGAACTTCTCCTTAAAGGTTTTGAGTAAAACGTTCCACATTTCTCCATATAGTGGACTTCAATGGGGATCAGCAGGTTGAAGGTCCAAATTGCAGTTTCAACTTCAAAATTGTCCAAAATTGTTGTTTTACCTTTTTTGGAAAAAGGGGTTTCTTTGCATGTTCGCTTTGTAAACACTGGGTCGGTACTTCTGCTTACACCACAAGTGAAATTTCCAACGTGATTACTTAATGCGTGAAGTCCAGCTAGTGCAAGATGAGCATTTGTGGTTAATAAGTACATAAATTTGTATTTTTTTAAGAAAGTGACAGATTGTTTTGCTAGATAAGACCCTTATTCTTTCGACTGGGATCATGTCCTTTGAATCTGCATTGAAACGGCAATTTGTCCACTGTATGGAGAAAAATCCTGGAATGTTTTCCTCAAAGACCTTCATTTTCAACTGAAGAAAGAAAGACATGAACATGACACATGAAGGTGAGTAAATTATCAGTAAATTTTAATTCGGATGTGAACTAATCCTTTAATAGCTACTAAACAGCGCCCTTTGTTAAGGGACTTTTTACTTTCTTTTGGCATAACCAAAAACCACAAAAGATTGACAGCTGATTTTAACAGCTACTGATTAGGGTTATTACTGAATAAATGAATAGAAAATAGTTTTATCGCATGTAAAATCCATTATAGGGTTGATAAGCTAACAAGTCCAGCACAAAAGATAAAGCATGCCAATACTGGATGAATAATGCACTTTTAAATGACTATTTTCTATTATTATTGAATAGAATCATTCAGTAATAACCCTATTCAGTGGCTATTACAATCAACCGCAGTCTCTTAACTAAGGGCTCTTCCAAAAAGCTACTGCTGAAATACAGATGATGGTCATTTTGAAATCCTACATGGGATTTTAAAACACTTAATTATACATCCAAAAATTGTCACTGAACAATATTACTCATTTTTCTTTTTTTTTCTACAAAGGCACAGTGTGCAACCTGAAATAAGCAAGGCTTTGTGATGCTTATTTTTGTATGAAATTTGCCCAGGTGTGTCACAATGCATTCTGGGATTCCTTACACACGAAGGATGCATGACAGAGAGAGAGAGATAAAAAGTAGCACAAAGTATGCCAACGATTTTTCAGACTAAATATAAATGTACGCTTATGCAATCTCACAAACAAGTGTTCTCCAAGAAATACGAAGGAATGTGTAAACAAATCATTGAATACTGAATTAAGTGTTTGCACAGTCTGTACAAACACACACACACACACAAACACACACATTCATTCGAACTAAACCACATTCCTTTGCAGTGTGAGGTGTTGGGTTCAGCACAATAGAGCGGTATAAGACATAACACATCGTATGAGGAAATACCGATCAGTTATTTAAGTGTCTTTCTCAAGGGCACAAGAGTAAGAACTCATAGATGTACCTGAACCTTTAATCTTCCAGACAGCAGTTCAGACTCATGACACATATTTATTTAAGCCAATCAGATCTGCTCATCAACCATTTCCACAGGTCTGCTGGTCTTTAAAAGAACCCGCACCCCCTCCCCAAGGCAAGACATGACTGTGAGTGCTCAAAAGAGCTTGTGGTGGTTTTCTCCTTTAAATAGAGCATGACATCAGCTTTGGGCAGGTCAGCTGTCTGCCTGAGCAAAACAAATGTGTCTAAACAATGCCACATCTGGAGATGGACTAGGGTGATTGAGAGAGAGAGAGAGAGAGAGAGAGAGTGAGTGAAGAAAGAGAATGGAAAAGAAAAACAGGGGGAGGGAGAGAAAGTAGAGGAGGAATGTGGCGGAAGAGAGTGGAAATGAAAAAAGGGGAAGCAGCCAGCTGTTTTGGACAAGTGCCAGTGTGTCTGGGGATGTGCGACGCTCTAATTTACGGGAGATTCCCTCAAACGGGCCTTTCTGAGCGTTTAAACCCCCAGCCATGTGCCTGAGAGAAAGAAATAGCATCTTGTCTACCCCACTCTCTTAGTCACCATTAAAACACTGCAAACACTAACACACACGATTGAATGGCCTCAAACGGTTCAGATTTTGACATCCAACTAAGCTGGTACTTCTACTCACACTTCATTTATCTGTCTAAATAAATAATGTAACCCACATCTGATCTTTAAGACAAACTAATCTGTTTGGAAACACAACAAGTTTTTTGAAGCTTAACCTGACATCATGAGTTGCTAGCAGGTTTTGCATGGCACTGCTAGTGGTTACTTACTGGCCCAAATCAAAAGAGCCCATTTTCAGTCTATATTTGCTATTTCATTGTCTGGCGTAAATACGTAAAGTTTGCGGTTTATTCGAATCCTTAAAGGGACAGTTCACCCAAAATGAAAATTACCTCACACTCAAGCCATCATTGGTGTATATGACTTTCTTCTTTCAGATGAATAAAATCAGAGCTATATTAAAAAATGTCCTGGCTCTTCTAAGCTTTATAATGGCAGTGAATGGGTGTTGAGATTTTGAAGTCCAAAAAAGTGCATTCATCCATCATAATAAGTGCTCCACATGGCTCCGGGGAATTCATAAAGGCCTTCTGAAGTGAATCAATGCGTTTGTGTAAGAAAAATATTAATATTTAAAACATTATAAACAGTAATTTCTAGCTTCTGCTAACTGTCGTATGCACATTCACAAGAGAGTGGCGTTCCAGCGGATGAAGTAGGATGCAGGCCCTTGTTTTGTACCAATTTGTGACCAGTGTTTTGTCTTGCACTCTCTTATTCGCTTATGTGTTCATCATTTCTCACCATAGCTTATGCCACTCTCTCATAAATGCACGTATGACAGTTAGCGGAACCTAGAGATTAAGGTTTAAAATGGATATTTTTCTTACAAAAAAGCATCAATTTGCTTTAGAAGGACTGCATTAGCACCCTGGAGCAGTGTGGAGCACTTTTTATGATGGATGGATGCACTTTATAGGACTTCAAATGTCAACACCCATTCACGTCCATTATAAAGCTTGGAAGAGCCAGAACATATTTTAATATAACTCCGATTGCATTTGTCTGAAGGAAAAAAGTCATACACACCTAGGATGGCTTGAGGGTATGTATATAAAGGGTTAATTTTCATTTTTGGGTGAACTATCACTTTAACTCCTTAGCAGACACTACCAATTCATTACAAATAAGTCATTAAGCTGACACTTTTTTTCAAAACAGTCCCCTCTGATGTAAAAATCGAGTTGTATGTTTTATTTCTGCTTGATTTTATAAAGTAGGCATGTTTCTGTGTGAGAAAGAAAGACTGAATTGTGCTTTTATGTGTGCTTTCCTTTATGTGCGTGTATAATAGCCGGTAAGTGTTGTACTAAACATAAATGATCTGCAAACGTACCAGGAATCTTTGGCATAATTGAGCGAAACTAAGTAGTACCTCAGCTTTCACACTTCCACACACAAACACAGTTAGCAAGAGGGCCAAATCCTTAAACTGTCATTTCATCATGAGCATGCTACTCTAAACACACGTCCCTGATTACAATGCCCTGTTAAACATTTGGAAAGCACATTTTCCCCAGTGCTTTTCTACAATGCAGCCATGCTCTGCCATATATCCAGTCACAACAATTACGCTTGCCAAAGTCATCTACAAAACGAAATACACTTCATAGGCCTACATCAAGACTCAGTCAACTTCAAACACTCATCCAAATAACACACCACACTTCATCAGGAAATTGCACTGTATCTCTGACATTTATCCATACTCAGCAAAACTTAAAGAACTGACAAACATAACATGGAGTGCCACAAGGCTCTGTATTGGGTCCTCTGTCGTTATTACTGCAAGTCCATTTTGAGCTACAGCAGGAAAGGTGAACTGTTTAATTTGTCTTGTTGAAGCAGAAATACTGCCTTTCTGCAACAGTGTTTACTCGCAAATTCTTGCTTTACATGTGAAATTAGATCTACTGGTGATACAACTGTTCCAGAGCAACTCTTTCATTTTCCCAGTGTGGGGTTTAGACTTGCACCAATAATGCAAATATGGACCGGTACTTGGAAAAATATTCAAAGTAAACAGAATTTTGCATGTTTTCACTGAGTGATTTTTAAAATTGATTACATTTGCTTGGAATTTGACTGAGAAGCAGGTTTGTAAATCAAACTTACTTATGATTCTGAAGAAGTCGTAAACAGAAAAGTAAGTCTGATTGTTCAACCGTAAGCATGAGCAATTGTTATGATAATGCTTGCCTTCAAGACACAAAACAAATCCGCAAATAGTTTCTTAGGAAGGTTTGCTAATCACATTAAATCAAGACTCAAGGTTTTATAGGGCTCACCACTTGCGTTAATAGAGGATAAAATACTATTAGAGCCTAATGTTTTCCAAATTCTAATAGGGAGCATGCTATTTTTATTTGTTTTAGGGGAATGATGCATTGGTAACTGCTGATCTCCTGAGCAGTTAAAGTTAAGAGCTCTGCTGCTGATTCCATTACAGCTCCAAGTCTGCATGTGCGTGATGTGTTTGTATGTGTTTGCACGTGCGCACATGCGATGGCTTCAGGAATCCCCGCTGGAGAGGGTTAGAGTTACACACCGTCAGGCATTGGTCAAAAGGTCAGACTGGATTGTTACGCCCCCCAACCGTAGACCCCCGGTAACAGTGTTAACAAGGAATGTGTGAAACAAACAATCATATGCACCAGGAATACAGACACAGGTCCCCCTGTTGTTTTGTTTGGGACGGCACTCTGGTTAGATTTTCCCAAAACAGAGGTGGTAAAATGGGAACGGGAGACAAAGAACCTCTGTTGGATGCAGCCCAAGACACTGCTTGGCATTTTGCAGTTAAGATACCGCAAATCCCACATAAGCCTATGCAAGACGTTGGACCGTGTCTGGACAGGCTGGATTGACGCTGCACTTCAGTGGCTTGGTCTTTGGGGCCATTGGGACGTCGGAAGTACTTGATGGTGTGGATGGGCGGATTGACTCCAGAAAGATTTTACTACAGCTTTTACTGGTATCTAGCGGGGCTTAGTAACCAAATACCACTTCCTTTGCTGCACTGTCCAGGACAGGAACTTCTCGACGGAGACACATTATCCAGACTACAGTGAGATGCTGTCAGTAAGACAGTTAGACAGGAGACATCCCTCGGTCCTTACGTCCCTTTACCTCTGCGTCTGCGTCTGCGTCTGCGTCTACCAAAACTCTACCAGCCAAACATAACCATGAAAGTCTCCCTCTCTCTCTCTCCACCTCCACTGCCAGCTCTGGAAAGTTCATTTGTGACAGTAGGTCCGTCTCCTTCGCTCAGCGCGTGTTTTTTCAATTAGCCCAGGCTCCCGTACACTATTCAGAAGAACATTTGGGAAACCATAATTCTCATGGCCCTGCGCAAAAACTAATGGAAACTCACTTAAGATTTTTCCGGGGGAGGTTTCAAAAAGAGCCATTACCCCAAGAGGGGAGCGAGGGGTTTGTTGTATTCATCCCAGGGATGAATTGGCCAGAAGATTAGACGGACGAACGGATGGGTGGAGTGATGGACAGATGGAGACGGAGAGGTCAGACTTGCCTTTCTGAGGTAAGGACGGACGGATGGACGGACAGAGGTGAGCGAGTGCACGGATGGAGAGATTTTCCTCAGAATGCGGATGAAAGCTGGCCGGTCCGGATCTGGAGCGGGCCGCAGGGAGAAGGGACATGTCCAGAGGACTTAGATCAAAGGAGAGAGGCGGCTGAGAGACAGATGACGGACTGTCCCCTCCCCTCCATCCCTGAGTCTCTATTTACACAGATGAGTTTGAAAAGCCTTCAGCAAGATTCTGGCCATCAGCACAGCAAACAAACGCACGCTCTAATAAAAACATGCTAGTGCAAATTCATTCACACACACCTGACGGCATATCAGTATTTACAATGTTTACATGTGCACATGTGTGTGTATACACACAGACAGTCAGACTAAGATGTACTCTGCTCTATCTGCCAAGTACACATGAGCTGAAACTTCTCTTAACACAAAAAGTATGACAACAAAACTTCGACATAGTTCGACCTAGACAAAAAGTGCATATTTTGAGTGCGCACGTCTATTAATGTGTGTCACTGTGTGAGGACACAGACCCCCCATGCTGACAGCCAGACAGTCAGACAGCCAGACAGACAAATGCCTACTCTCCATAATAACATTAACATTGGCATTAGAATGACAGCAGTGGCTCTTACCTACGTGCTTGTGAAGTCTGGGGAAGTGAGAGGTTCATATCTGCCGCTGCAGTTCCTGTGCTGCACGTTTAGACCCAGAGGAGAGAGAGAGACAGAAAGAGAGAGAGAGAAAAAGAAAGAGAGAGAGAGAGAGTGCAACGGAGCAGCGCAGCCCCCAGTCCCGGCACTCCAATTCTACGTTCTGAGGATGAAAAGAGAAGTCTTCATTACCAGCTGGAGACCACGCCTCCTCTTCCCTCCCCGCCGCTTCCCTCTCCCTCCCAGCCAGTAGCAGGACGCAAAGTTTGTCCCAGCCAAGAGAAGGCCAGCGATCTGCCAAAGCAAACCTTCAACCACAACCGACTGCCAGTACAGTGAAAGAGAAGGCTATGACAGATCTAGTCGAAGGCAGCACAATAAAGGGGCCAGATGCACTTTTTGATCAGTGTTGTTGAACTCATTTTAATTAAGGCTTGCTGGAGGAAACGGCACATCAAACGGACCGTCGGTTTATGGGAAGGCACGGCTCGGAGCGCGTACGCAGTTGCGCGTGTGCCAACGTCCATGCAGCGCCGGTGCAAAAAAAAGAGGATATTTTGCATTACTTATGAGTCAACTTTGAGTTTCCCCTCTCCCTCTTGTCATCTGTCTCTCGCTTTCCGCCGCTGCCAAAGCGAATGTTATCCATGGCAGTCAAGAAAATCACTCTTTTTAGGAGAGCTGCATGCCGTCTGTAATTATAAGTGGGGTTGGGCATGAAGTCTGCCTACAATCCAGGCTCCGATGCCACAACACACACACACACACACGCCCTAATGGGAGCGTGAGCCAAACCAGGCCAGTGTGCTCACACTCCTCCACTCTGAGGCACAGCATGACAGTTCAGACTATATTTTTAGCATATCCAAAAGCTTTTTTATCACACTAAAATTTCATGGGAGAAATTAGGTTTGCCTTGAGAAGACATAAACAATGACAGCATTCATGGCAAAGTGGACGAAAAAACCAAAAACACTGCATTTAATACTGTTTTCCCACTTATATCTTCGTGCATGCATTGCAGAGCTATTTTAAAGTGGGTGTTTGAACTTCTGGGATTATCCTAATTAAGTTACCGTTATGTAAATGAAGTCTGGGGTTGAAATAAAAAAGCAAATGTGTCAGTGCTGCGGCCGTGCCTGCAAATTGCTCTTCTCGTCCTAAATGCACGCAACTGTTTGTTTGCGTTGCTGTCAAGGAAACTGAACTTTTACGAACAACAGCGAGACGTGAATTCAGAGCCAATAGGAAGGGAGAGATATAATTATGATTTATGCTGTGTTTTATTATATGAAAGATTTATCAGTGTTTTGTTTATAGTTGTGGCGGGGAAACACATACAGGGAAAGACGAACAGCGGTCGAAATCTGTCAGGAAAAAAATTAATTTCACTAAGTTAAAGAACAATAAACACGAGAATTAAAAGAATAGGAAGGAAATGAAGTAAGCTTCAAGTGGAATGCTACTGTACTGTACTCTCATGACTGTACTGCATGCAATACTGCATGCAATTCCTCTTCTCACCACAAGATGACCCCTTGAGCAACTTATGCATTTATAATCCTGTAGGAAAGTCTTTTCAGTCAAACTGTTTGCATTGTAAGTTACAGAATTGGCAGTGAAATGTAAAACAAACCAAATAAACAAGAAGATTAAAGACATGAATACCAAAATGTCTCTCCCACTCTGTCTTGACCAAAAAACAACAACAACAAAAAAAAGACTATGTAGGGCACAGCAGACTTGAAAACCCTATACAGACATTTATGACCCTGGACCACAGACTAGTCTTAAGTAGCACGGATATATTTGTAGCAATAGCCAAAAATACACCGTATGGGTCAAAATGATCAATTTTTTATTTTATGCCAAAAATCATTAGGATATTAAGCAAAGATCATGTTTCATGAAGATATTTTGTACATTTCCTATCGTAAATATATCAAAACTTAATTTTTGATTAGTAATATGCATTGATAAGAACTTCATTTGGACAACTTTATAGATGAAATTTGGTCTTTAAATTAGTAGCCCTGATTTTGCTTTTTTTTTTTAGCATAAAACTACGCGAGAGCTGGAGTGATGCTAAGTGTTTCTGAAAGAGACGGATGCAGACAGTAACTCTAATGGCTGATTTATGCAGTTATAAACTGTGATTGAGAGGAATTGTGACATTTTCCCTCTAACGCCACTGACTTTTAAGAGAATGATGATTTGACCATGTGTGCTGCAGCTTTGACTCATGCCAGATCGCTAGCAAAAAACACAAAGAAGTTAGAAAGTCCAACGAGGCTCACGTGTGACAAATATCTCAGCCGTCAACACATTTGGAGTCGCTATCAGCTGCAGCTGTTGGGGCAGCTCTTCAAACAAGGGTAAGTGTGTGAGTCATGTGACTGATTTCCTGTGTGTTTTTCTGGAAGGTGTGTCTTCTAAAGTGCATATAAACAGATAATAGTGAGTTATGGATGGAGCTGGAGGCATTTAGAGGTTAGACTGTTACGATAGCCTGCTATGCCCTGAGGAAAGCCGTAACTAAAGCTGTCGATTTTGAAGGGTTTCACAGTCAAGAAAGTCACTGGCTAAGTATAAAAGGAATGGCCAGTTTCACTCAGTAATCACATTTCTGAACTCTGATGCTCAAGGATCCTCAACGGGTGGGATAAAGCATGCCAAAGTGTGAAAGATTTGGGTAGTTGCATCAAAAACAGATTTAAAATATGATTTAGCTCACACCAAGTAGTGCGAACTGAAGTCAGGTTGGACTTATAAACAGCTGTGAGCTTTAACCGCTAGCCTTCACCAAGACCGGTTATTAGCTTAAAATAAATAAGGGATAGAGAGATGCACTTATTTGACCTGGTCTTGACTGTAGTGAATTTTAACCGCAACTTGACTAGCAACTAAAAATAGTGAAAATTGCTGTGCATCACATCACAGGACTAGCAAAAGCTGCGTCACCAACGCTGAACACTGAGGGCCATATTGGAGCAAATTTGGCATGGTTTCTCACAAAAAAGCTATGAAAATCTTTCAAATATTCAAGCCAGGCACACACTGTACAGTTTTTACAGTCCTCTATGATTGTTGCTTGTACGATATGATTCCAGTTAGACAAATTCAGTACATCTGGATTACAGTCATACTACACACATATATAAATTTATGTGACCCTGGACCACAAAACCAGTCGTAAGTAGCACGGGTATATTTGTAACAATAGCCAACAATACATTGTATGGATCAAATTGATCTTTTTTTCTTTTAAGCCAGAAATCATTAGGATATTAAGTAAAGATCATGCTCCATTAAGATATTTTGTAAATTTCTAGTTTAGTAATATGCATTTTATAATTTTTGATTAGTAAAATGCATTGCTAAGAATGTCATTTGGACAGTTTTTGTCAATATTTAGATATCTTTTTGGCACCCTCAAATTCCAGATTTTCAAATTGTTGTATCTTGGCCAAATGTTGTCCTATCCTAACAAACATACATCAATGGAAAGCTTATTTATTCAACTTTTAGACAATGTATAAATCTTAATTTCCCAAAAATTGACCCTTATGACTGGTTTTGTTGGTCCAGGGTCACATACAGTGTAGAGGTGGGTAAAAAAATACTGATTTCTCGATTCTAATCGATTCGTATTTTTATGAAACAACATCGATTCTTGGGATGTAAGAATCGATTAGTCTAGCCTGTTTTCAGTTAATGAATGAAACATTGTAACATGCATCCCACCCCACAATCGCAATAAGCTTTGTGCTTTCTTACTTTTGTTATGAAATAAAGCTGCAAAATTCAAATTCTGTCCATTTTATTCATTTTCAAACAGCAAATGCCATTTTGTCGCTGTTTAATGTGAAGTGACAGATCGCTGTAGCGCCTCAGTTCAAGAGAAGCAGCGTGAACTGATCATTTTCGTGAACTGATCATTAAAAGATAGAGTACAACTTTCAGAGGAACTTTTCCATATCCTGATTCGAGTAATCTCTCAGTGTTTTAACCGTGCCAAGACGCCAATATAACAGCTTGTAAACAATGTCACAAAACGTCACATTTATCTCAGAAAAAAACATATTAGTTGATTATAAACTCGTTAGTCAGCTAGGGAATATGAACTTTTGAGAGGAGCATTTAACTAAATATATGCACCATATAACATATTAATTAATTGTGTTTTAGTTTTTCAGTTTATGTATGAATAAATCCGTCAAGTTTTTATGCCAGCCACCATTTAAATGTTTATATTTCCAAAAAACGAATTGGAGTACAAATATAATGATGTAATTGTAACTTTATTTTTATAAAAACGTGAGTGGAATTTAAGTGTTTGTATACAAATCAGTTCATTTTAACTTTCAAAATTATAGTATTGTAGTAAATACTGACTCTCGTTTATTTTACAGCATTAGTTGAGAGATATTTTTTTCCTGATGTATATCCAAAATAATCGATGTCGAATTGATCGAAAATTAGTCAAAACCCAACCCTAATATAAAGGTTTCTTTTTTAGCAATCAAAAAAAGTAATTACTCATTTTAAAAAAGTACCTATTCATAAGCGAATAAATTTTTTGTTTAAATGAAGTCAATGCAAAGATGCAAACGGACGCGAACTTGCACTGGGGGACGCGATTTCTGCGAAAGCACAAGGTACGCTTCAAACACGAGTGAAGGCTAGTGGTTAAAGCTCACAGAGTTCACTGAGAAACTATGCAGACAGATGTCATTATCGCGAATGATTTCTTTTGATTTCATAATCACGCAATAACTTCATCTGATTTTTGGTGTAACCCATCAGAGAACTACAGCTCTGTGTAGTAAATGCTGCTCCATCTGAAAGCAGGTGATGGAGATTTACTGCTGATTACAGAACTGACAAAATGCACATGAAAATCGCATTCGATTAATCAAGCAGCCCTAGTGCACACACATTTTGCTCTACAACAAAACAAATGTTTTATGATCCCTGAAATTTGTTTTGGTCAACAATAACTGTGGCCAGAAACACACAGTTTGAACCTGGATTTGGCAAGGTATCCTAAGTGTGGCACTCACATACCAAAACAAAAGGTGTTGCTAGGCTTCTTGAAAGAATGCAGCACATTACTTGATTATTCCTTAGAATTGCCTTAGTCTTCCAGGCTTGGAAAGTAAACAAAAGCTGTTGGAGATACCAACAAACAAACCTACAACCAGTGTCAATAGTTAAGGTACATCTGGTTTGCAAGAAAGGAAAAAGTGGCTCTGATATTTGCCCTCCAAACAAATCTGATCTAGGTTGTCAGTCCTCTCAAATCAATGCAAGTTGTAACCAGCATAATGTCAGGAGAAAAGAATCTGTCTGAGAAGGCCATTACTCACTGCACGGACAACTCTAACGGGACAGCCATGACATCACCAGAGACACCCTGATGTGTGAGAGAGATTACGAGCATGGCCACTCAAGATCTTCTGCAGATACCAATCTGGGGCCTCAGATATTCCTATAGAAGCTACAGTGTAAAATGGGTTTTTACAAGTATAAGAAGAGTTGAGCTCATCTTGACAGCCGTACACTGCCTGCCTATAAAAGCTTGTATAAACGACACAACTTAACAAAACCTAGTCTCAAAACATCCGAGAGATCTCTCAACACATTATTGTCCATAACATTATCTGCGCCAACAAGATCCGTGTCTTCGACCAGTTCCAAGTACAAATTATGGCTGACAAACAATGTGCAGAACTCAGACACACTCTTAAAAATTTAAGCCAAAATGAATAACTTTTCATGCATTTGGTTAATGTGACTCTTACACAACTGCAATTACTCCGAACAGCTGTTTTGGTATCCAAAGGAACAAACTGTCTGCCTGACCCTTACTCAAGTTTGTTAACCATGTTATGGTGGGTTGCTATGGTCTCAGGGAGTCGCCCCCTGCCTCAAATATTTGCCGGCCTGACATAATTAGGTCTGCTGGAGTTGTCCTGGTGCACGGCTGGAGACCCAAACTAATTAATTGTCTTGCAGTGTAATTACCTAAACATCTCACCACATCTCCTCCCATCCCTCTGGGGAACTTGCCCTTGAGGTCTATCCAGCCTCACACAGCTGCCTGCGCCAGTAACATCAAGCGTGTTTGAGTTTACTTCTTGATGCCAGCACCCCACACACGGACTTGCTAGCTAGTTCACTCGATGCTCCTTCCATCTCCAGCTACCAAACCTCACACAAATAGAGTGAATAGCAAATGGCCCGACAAAGTTATTCATACAATGAACTCTAAATAAACCCCAAAACCAATCATTTTATCACCAATGACTTTTCTCCTTAAACTAGCTATAATGAAAATGGAACAAATACTCCACTTATGATTTAACTGAACTACATCTGTCCTTGTTTATTTTTAATTATTCATATTATGGAAACATGTCAATTTAGCTAAAACTCCCATATCTCACAAAAATGTTTTTACGCTGGCATGAGGTGATTTTTCAGGCTATTTGAAAAAGGAATATTTCGCAAAACTGCAATGGAAAGTTTTTACGCATTTACAGCTCACCAGGTGTACTTAAAAGTCACATGATCATTCTTTATTCTACTATAACCTTCAAGAAACACCTCATATGTGGCTGCTCTCAAATATAAGGGGTTTTCCTTTCCCAGCACGTTTCTTAAGTGTCCCAGAAGCAACTCTCTGCGCTTCTTCGCTAAAGATACACGCCTGTGTCTCTATTAAAAATAACAGTTAGTGCGGTGGCTTAGCTATATTGTGAAGGAAGGAGAGGAAGAATTATGTTTTAGTCACATAACATCAGCTAATGGAAACGCCATCATTTTGCAAGTTTTTTAATCAAAAAGCCATGGCACATCTCTAGTCGCATAATGTCGGTTAATGGAAACACTGTGGTCTCACAATTGTTTTTTTATCGACATTAATAAAAAAATCTCAAACGTTTTGTGCAAATTTATAACGCCCACTGGAGCTGATTGTGGCCACTCTAGTCAATGCTTATAGTGTTTCTACCAGCCGCGCTTTTCAGAAAAAAGAAAACATGCCGACGTCTACTTTGATTAAAAATAATGGCTAGTGCAGCGGCTGCGATATCTGTAAACTACCAACATCCTTCGACTTAAAACAAATATGTTTAAGTCGCATAACATGGGTTAATGCATCATTTCGCAAACGTTTTTTATTGACATTTATAAAATATCAGGTTACACTTTATTTTAAGGTGTAACAAGGACACCTTAAAATAAAGTGTAACCAAATATCGCTAAAGTTATGTGCAAATTTGTAACGTCTACTGGAACTGATCACGGCCACTGTAGTCAATGCTTGTGCCGTGGTACGTCTCAGAAGCATCCCAGAAGCGGCTCTCCACACTGCTTCGCTAAAGATACACGCCTATGTCTCGTTCAATTAAAAATAATGTCTAGTACGGTGGCTGCATTATACGTAAATCTAACAACATCCGTCACAAGTGACTTATGGTGACAGAAAAAATTGTTTTAGTTGCATAACATCGGTTAATGGAAACGCTGTCGTTTCACAATCGTTTTTAAAATATCGAAAATGTCTTGTGCAAATTTTTAACGACCACATGAACTGATCACAGCCTCTCTAGTCAATGCTTATAGTGTTCATACCAGCCGTGCTGCGGCACATTTCAAAAGTATCCAAGAAGTGGCTCTCCGTGCTGCTTCGCTAAGGATACACACTGATGTTTCCTTCGATTAAAAATAATGGCTGATGCGGTGGCTACGCTATATGTAAACCTACCGACATCCTTTGTTATGACTTATCGTGAGAAGAAAAAAAACGTTAAAGTCACATACAATCGGTTAATGGAAAAGGCGTCATTTCGCCAAGTTTTTTTTTCCAATTGACATTTATAAAATATCAGGTTACAATTTATTTAAGGGTGTCCTTGTTACAGCATAATTATACATTTAGGTACAGAGTAATATTAATTAACTACATGTACTTACTACATGGTTAGTGTTCGGATTAGGGTTTGGCTTAGGGTTACTTGCACGTAATTATGCATTTTATTGTAAATTTGTAACTTATCGTTATTATAATAAGTAAGTAAATACATGTAACATGTAACAAGGACACCTTAAAATTAAGTGTTAAAATATCGCAAAAGTTTTGCTCAAAAAAATTTGTACCAGCCACCAAAGCTGATGGCGGCCACTTTAGTCAATGCTTGCATTTATGCTAGCCATGCCAGGGTTTGTTTCAAGTGTCCCAGAAGCGACTCTCTAAAGATCCACGCTAGTGGATAATGGCTAGTGCAGTGTTATATTGTAAACCTACCAATATCTGTTGTGATGAATTATAACAAGAGGAAAAAATGGCATTTTTTAACACTTGATGATAAAATAGTGTCAAAGTTTTGTGCAAATTTGTAATGCCCACTAGGGGTGGGAGGAAAAAAAATCGATTCTCAGATGCATTGCGATTCTCTCTTCAACGATTCTGAATCAATTCTGAGCTTGTTTTTGTTTTTTCCCTGCATGTGGCATGTTAAAGCTGTCTGTTAAACCTCCCACTGTTTATGATGTCATCAGTAATAATCAAACAGCAATAATGCTGAGGAAAAAAGAAAAACCCAAAACTATTGTCTGTAAACTTTCAGATACTTAAAGAACACTTATTTTAAATAAGTAATTGTTTTAAAAAGTATCCTGGTTATATAATAAAAAAAATAAAGTTTGCACAAAATAAATTTGATATAAAAGTTTTTTTTGAAAACGTAGCCATGTGCAGTAATATTGAAAACTGTGGTGTAATTAAATTGAATCATGAAACCAGTGAAGATTCACACCTCTACTTTTAAGATGGCAGTACTGACATACAGAGATTCCAGCTATAAACAAAAAGCAAATAAACTGCAATTTTGGTTAAAATGTAAGGTTGTAAAGATGTATTTGCACAGCAGAAGAATTATTTGGTGAAAGAATGTAGATCAAGAATCATTTTGGAATCAGATTGTGACTCCCAGAATCGGAATTGGATCGGATCGTGAAGTCCCTGAAGATTCCCAGCCCTAATGCCCACTAAAGCTGTTCGTGGCCACCCTAGTCAATGCTTGTCAGTGTCCCTAGTCAGTGTTTGCCATCATTTCACAACCTTTATAAAATATTGCAAAAAACTTGTGCAAATTTATAATGGAAATGCAGCTATTGACTGAAAGCAACAAGTGTTTTATTTTCCTTTCCTAAAATTTTTAAGAATAACGTTACAATAAATTACACACACAGGCCTCATTTAATCCAATGAATAAACGTGGAAAACTCAAGCTAATTCTTTATTGACATTCTAGAGGCTCTTGTGTGGATGTGTTGGTGAGACAAAAAGATTAAAACAAGTTGAAAGAGAGAATGAGCCTGTGCATATATAGGTACTAATACTCAAATTCCACCTTAATCTCCAGCTGAAGTTTGAAAAGATTTTATCTAAGCCAATAAAAACAAAACAGTCCTCATGCAGCACAACTACACAAAACCTAGACTTCCTCTCGAAACATTTCAGTTTTTTTATTTAGTGAAAACATAAATTGAAGAAATCAAGAGCTGACATAACATAAGATTCATTGATTTTGAAGTGTAGGTGCGACAATTCTGCACAATTTATGCGAGGCAGTTGACCGCATTTTACTTTCTCACATTAATGGAAGTCTGACACTTCAGTTTAATGTCACTTCTGCTCAAAGGTAACATATTCGAGTGGAAAACCAAGACCTCTAATACACAGTAATGATTTGGTTTGGACAGTGCCAAAAATGCCCAGCTTGTTTTGGCAAGAGTTGATGCAACCCAAATACATTTGAACATTATTGGTACAGTCCAAGTAAAATCAGTATTAAAGTTAATAAGCCATGCATTTTGCTTTATTAGAGAGATTACCCTGGATTTTCATTTATTACAGTATGAGAGAGTATAAACCACTGGACTTCTTGACATGCACCATTTAAACTTCACCAGGGCATTTCCATTAACAACAGTACAGTGTTTTCTGGGGTCATTTACATGTTAGCGTATTGTACAGAGTTGGTGAGATTGAGAAAAAGAGAGAGAGAGAGAGTTAGGAAAGGGTGTTGAGTCAACATTACCCCCTCTAAAAGAGCCCATTCATGACAGACCATCTTGCATTCTGCTGCTATTTACAACAGTCCAGGGTTTCTTTTAACTCCTGTCTTCACTGGCGTTTTCACAGTAACCTCACCCCACAGCAAACTCGCTCCAGAGCGCTCGGCACACACACACGGCACTATTTCCATACAGGATCAGTTTAGTCTCGGCAGTGTGGATATTAGACTTAACCAAACCATAATGTCAATAATGCGCAGAGGAGACAGACCCACTCTCTTCGCTACCCATAATTCCATCACATTATTGGAAAAATTTCACTCAAGCGGGACACAAATAAGAGCAGATTCTGAACACTTTCTTTGAAGCCTGTATATTTAATGCATTATAAAGGTGATCATAGTGAAAAGACATTGCGGTCTGTTATAATACTTACGCTACAACATTGGAGATTATAATTTATTTTACATACAAATAGTTGTAGTTTTTGGATCATCAGTCATCGAAGCTTGGTAAATATTGGTCACAGACACTGAGATTTGCTAAAAACTACCACAGATCATGTTTTCATGTCATTTTAAGTCTTATTCTGACGCAATTAAAACTCTATTGCGCTGAAACCCTGCTGTAATTGTTAGAATAGCCAAGGATCAGTGATCTCTCCGTAAAACTGATTGTGCAGACCAAACCGTAAGTCTTACAGACTCGAAACTGGGAGGGACGGTAGTACTCGTAACGCCAACAATGTCACCAAGGCTGGTCCCAATCGGCCTGACGGGGACGCTACAGCAATCAAAAGTATAAAATCGGTCATAACTCTGAAACCGTCAAGTGGTAGGCTCAAGTGTCTTATGTCGTAGGAATCCTTGGCTCACGTCGGACAAAATGCATGCCTCAGATTCGTAAACTTGGTGAAATTTTCAGGTATTCTGGATTTTTTTTGAAAACTTACTTTTGCTGACTAGTCCTAGGTTTTACCATCGCAAAGAGACACCAAAACGTTTGAAAGGGACGGGGCCACTTTTAGTAAAATGCCTAAAAGTCCTGAATGGAATGAGATATCTTCACTGAACTCAGAACACTTATGTAAGAGCTCAGTCTGAGTTCACAGGACAAAAATCGTGGAGCTCGGCCACTTGGTGGCGCTATAAAAGGGAAAACCAAAAAATGGCTATATCTACGCAACTATTTGTCCTAGCAACATGAAAATCGCTGTGCACAGTCTTGGTCCAAAGTCCCACAAGTGTCTATAAGTACACTTGTGTATCTCAAAAAACATGGCCACCATTGGCTGATGAATTTTGAGCACCTATTAGACAAGGTTAACAGAGGCTGATCAGAATGAAACACGATGGGCTTGTTTGACTCACAGCCCCAAAGGTCTGTGAAAAATTTGAAAGAAATCAACCACTGGGGGGCGTTACTGCATTTTCCAAGGGCGTAAACGATTGTACATTGTGTGGTTTTCCGCCCATACACACAATATTTATATCATATGATAGAACTTCTCATTCTGGACAACTTTGCCTGTAGAACCACTGCTGTGAATCAAATAATTAACAAAACGATTAATATGATGTAAAAAAAAGTACTTTTTGCGAACAAGTCTTAGGTTTTTCACTCAACTGGGAAAAACCACTGCAGTACAATTCTCTGGAAGGTCCATAATTATCAAAAAAATGTTGGAATGTGTCCTTTGGGAAGCTATGACGGGGGCCTGTCCAAATTTACCCAAAATCCTATAAAACCTAAAGGAAAACTCAAAACTTAACAAAACATGGTGAGCACATGCGACGGGTGATTCTAAACAGGAATGCAAAGTTTTAAGGAGATCGGACCACAACTGGCGCTATAACAGTCATAAATGTTAAAAAACATCATATTTCTATGGCAAATTACCTGGATTTGCCAAAAATGCTTATATTCAATCAATGATTTAGGTAGTTACATGCTTGCTTAACAATATGTAATATGCAATATGTCTTTTTCCATATTTGCTTAAATGCCTTAAAGCGCTTGAACCTGGTAATCGCTTGCAGCTACGTATTGTAAAATTGCAGTTGTTTTATTGTTGTACTACAATTTTTTTTCTAATCCAATATTTTGAGGAGACACTCCCTCCCTTGAATCCGTGGAGAAAATTTTTAGAGAACACATACAGCATACAGACATCACAGCTAATACACATGGACTAAAAGTTAAAAACAATTTTTGATTTAAGAAAACCTTTCTAATGAATTATATATACACAGCACAGAAAGCTGGATCTAATTCAATTCTGAAGTCCCTTTCATGTTTCCAATTTCCAAAAAAGCATCAATATCAAAAGAGCCGCACTGCATGCAGGTCAAGCATTGCAAGACGACATTCAAAGTTTCGAAAGTTTCAGCTTTGACCTAGTTTGCTGCTGTGCTTCGACCTTTAAAAGTGAAACCGAAGATTACTGGACAATTTACAAGACCTGTAATTTCGAGAGCAGCAAAGTATGACCGTTTTAATTTTTGGGTGAATTACACTAAGTGAGCTGGATTTTTCATACAGGTGATGGTTGTTCTGTAACGTTATTGCATTGGCTAGATCTGGAATAGGAATCTGTTTGGGCGTGCACAAGTGTAAACCACATCCATACATTTTTCTCTTTTCTAACTATCCGTGACAATAAACACAATCAGCGACGCATTCTCAAACTAATGAAGTCTAGGCTGCGTCATCTGTATAAAACTATTACTACTTGAGATTTCAGGATAATTTTAAATAGTTTGGGACTTATTTTGGGCTTGTAACAGCTGCTAATCTTAGCTCTGTAAACTGCAGATGTGTGTGTGTGGCCTAAACACGCAAAGAGAAAGAAAGAGATTCGGGAGCAAACAAGCCAGAAGCGTGTTAACCGTTGGATCCGTTTCAAGACTTTTTGGATTTATTAGAGCCCACGGAAATAATAGACACACAGTAGGTCTTTGAATACCACCACACCCACTGGAGTCAAATCAAGAGAGTGCCTTCACAAGAGGGGAAAAAAACAACTGTATGACAGACAAGTACATATACACACCCAAACATATATATTCTCAAAAGGCAACTGGCATCTGCCGATACACATGTTCAAGATTTACTTAAAAAAATAAGTACGTGTGGTCGGCGTTTTGTATGTATGCGCTGTGACATCATATCTGGTGATTGACAGTTTTGTCGTGACATCATCAAGCAGGCATCACGCCTCCCGAAAACTACACGAACCCTATAGATGTGCGTTCCCAAACTTCATGTGTCTCCCAGAATCATACAGGATGTGTATGAACTCACACACACCGCCTCCAGTAGGTCTGTGTGTGGGTATGTGGTAACAATGGTCTGTGGGTTACTGCCGGCAGCTTTACCTCGTCATCCACATAAACCTTTAATATGAGACCTTTAAGCTGCAATCCGGCATCTGAAGTCACTGCACCCTGTAATTGACCTTAAAAATACTTTCTGAAGAGGTCGGAGGCAATGTCATTGGCCAAAGGCCCATGCGGTGGCTGCCCTGCCAAAGCCCAGAGGAGCCTGGGAAGGCATCGAAGTGTATATTTAGTGCCCCGTCGTTTGAATGGGAACAAGAGACGTACAAATAATGCCAGTTTGCGCATAAAACCGCTCGTGTTCTTCCTGTATGGAGACACGCTCTCGCTTCTCCCAGGGGGCACCACGTCTGTAGAGTAGAATTCATCAAACGTGGCCTTGAGTTATCATAAGTCAAGCCTTCGTTTCAATAGTCGACTGCTCGTTTCTCACGGGCACTGGAGGCAAGGGAAAGGTCAGCGCAAAGTCTCGTATCTCTGTCGTGGCGTGTGCGAACGCGACGCCTCATATTTGCGAAAGACAAAAAGGTCTTTAACTTTCCGTCGTGCACGAAGGGCTTTAAACCACACCTTAAATTCCACAGCTTCTCTGTCAAGCCGTTATATTATTCTCCATTACATAATTTGTGGAACAGCTTATAAATTTCAAATTGGAAGCGCCGTGTAAAATTAGGATTTAATAACCGGGTGAATCTCACGAAACCTGTCAAGAAAGCAGGCCTGGGTCATATTTCAGCCCCCAAATAAAATAACTGAAGAAATTATATAAATATATATCTTTTTTTAAAGAAAATGAAGCTGTTTTACGGCCCTACAGGCAAGATCATTGGTTTTTCCACCCCAAGCACTAGTCAGTTTTGAGATTTGGGACATTTTCTTTTTAGACCTGTGGAAAGATAACATTTAAAATAGACATTTAAGTGTTTATTTGGTAACACTTTGCAGTTAGGTTCATTAGTTAACTACATTAATTAACATGAATTAAGAACGAAGCATTTACTAATGTTAATGTTAACTTCAGCCTTTACTAATGCATTTTTAAAATCACAAGTTGTGTTTGTTAAAGGGGTCATCGGATGCTAAGTTCACTTTTACATGTTGTTTGAACATTAATGTGTGTTGGCAGTGTATGTACAAATCTACCCTGTAATGATAAAAATCCATGCAGTGGTTTTTAATTAATCTGTAAAAATAACATTTCCTTTTTCAAATCAAACCATTCTCAGATGCCTGTTGTTTTGGAGTCACACCGACAGAGTCCGCTCCCACGATAGTTGATTGACATGAGCGTTTTACCACAGATCAGCTGTTACAGTCCAACCCCTATTGTTTCGATGCCGGAGCAGGGATGTAAGTTAGACAAGAATATCTCAGATTGAGCGATTGAGGTGTTGTGTTGCTGGATGTAATAATGAACGTAGCGATCGTCATTTACTCCCAACATCTGAGCCGCTGAAGATGCAGTGGATTACGTTTGTTTGTGAAGGGAATGCGCCTCTCGATCTACATATATCCGTCTGTGTTCGTGCGAATCATTCGTGATCCAGCTTCACTTACAGCAGAAGTGAGTATAAGCGTTTTTTTTATGAATCTTTGCGATCGCCTTTCCTAATAATGTGCTAGTTAGCAAGTTTAGCGCCTAAATGCAGCTAAAGTAAACAGGCTCGTCTCTCCACAGAGAGAAGAGAGGGGCGGGGCCAGCAGAGCTCATTTGCATTTAAAGTAGCCTCGACCAGAATGAGATGATTTTTGCAGAGCCGATTTTGGTAAGGTAAAAAGGGTGTTGTTTTACACAACCATTGAGAATTTTTAACCAAAGTATATTATAGACTTTTCATTAAGACCCTAAGGAATCATATCTGATGACCCCTTTAACATTAGTCAATGCACTGTGGACTAACATAAACAAACAATGAACGACTGTATTCTTATTAACTAACATTAACAAATTGTAATAAATAGTGTAATAAATGTATTGTTCATCGTTCCATCATGTTAACAAATGACAGCTTATTGTAAAGTGTTACCGTTTATTTTATTGAACTTTATCTATCAAGTCTGTAGATTTAAATTACAACACACATTTGTAAAGACCGTTTTCTCGAAATTATTTTTTTTCTCATGTACTGAGCAAGAAATCTCCATTTTAGTAGCACTTATACCAAATTTTTATTCTTTTATTCTCTAAAAACATGGTGATTTTTTAAAATAATTTATTTGTGTATTTATTTATTTACACTTCCAGTCAAAAGTTTTTGAACCGTAAGATTTTGAATGTTTTTTGAAGAAGTCTTTTCTGCTCACCAAGCCTGAATTTATTTAATCCAAAATACAGCAAAAACAGTAAAAATTTTGAAACATTTTTACTATTTAAAATAACTGCTTTCTTTTGGAATATATTTTAAAATGTAATTTATTCCTGTGATCAAAGCTAAATTACTCATCACAGCATCAGCACAGTCTTCAGTGTCTAATATGCTGATTTGATGTTCAAGAAACATTTTATATTATTATTATTATTACTATTATCATCAGTACTTTAAACAATTGAGTATATTTTTCAGGATTCTTTGATGAATAGAAATGCTAAAAAGCATTTATCCGAAATAAAAAGCTTTTGTAACATAATAATAATAATACATTTTTTAGTTGTTGTTTTTTGTTTTTTGAGCCACAAATCAGAATATTAGAATGATTTCTGAAGGATCATGTGACTGGAGTAATGATGCTAAAAATTCAGCTTTGCAATCACAGGAATAAATCACATTTTAAAATATATTCAAATAGAAAGCAGTTATTTTGAATAGCAAAAACATTTCAAAATGTTACTGTTTTTGCTGTACCTTGGATAAAATAAATACAATAAATGCAAATAAATGTTTGGTGAGCAGAAGGTTGTGTTTTATGTATGTATGTATGTATGTATGTATGTATGTATGTATGTAGGTGATGAGATATTAATTTAAAATCCTCTCTATAAAAACCATAAACTTTAATATGCCAGCAAAATACAAAGATTTTTAACCTGGCCTCATCCAATGTTTAGATTTCTGAAATGCATGCAAATTATTGCATATTTTATTAAATAATGCCACATTTGACCAAAGTAAAGTCTTGATGTAAAGTGTCTAAAAGTTTGGACTGTAATTAAGCACATTTCCCCTTTGATTCTCATTACATAATGCAATTGTTTATATTAATAGATATTTGTAATAATGTAAAACATATGTGAATAAATGCCATTACAGTCTTTGTATACTTCCTTCAATTTATGGTAATTTAATAAAAAACTGCATTTCATTTTTTTTTAAATTACAATAGAATGAGTGAATTAATTAATTAATTAATGATTGATAGATTTGTTTAATTAATTCTGGAGTGAAGTATGGCATTTTTGTGTGTGTGATTGATCCAAGCGCACTTTCAGATGTCATAACAAATAACTGACGTCTTGTGTAATTGTTAAGTTGGCACATAACAACAATGTCCTCATTTGATTGGGTTAAAATTACGCCTCCAGCGGGACAACAGGAAGAGTGATGGCAGATGTGATCTGCTTGTAAGGAACTTTTCTGAAATCATCTGGAAAACGCCCAAGTTACACTAACCTTTAGGCCACGTAAAACAACGACAACAACAAGACTTTATCTTCTCTGACTTTGATTGTTTCCAAAGAGGAGAAAAATTCCAGAACTTCCCAAAGCTGCAGGTTTTCCACGCTCTCCGGTGACAGTTTCAGCGGACCGGCACATCCTTGCCCAGATGGGCCGAATGCGGCTGTCTGCCCGTCCTTAGAGGACACAGAGTTCAACTCCATAATTTGGTTCAGATGAGGTAAAGCAATATTTCTAGATTAATACAAGCCATATTCCTGTAGAAACTATTCCCCCTTTTTTCTCCCCTCTTCCCTGTTTTTTTTCCTCTTCTCCCCCTTCATCTGACATGTCCAAAGACTTTCTTTGGCTCGGGATGAAAGGGAGGAGAAAGATCGCGACCAAGAGAGAGAGAAAGAGAGATGAACACTGGTCTTTTTGAAGGTTACACAACACATCCTGTTCACCACCATTACGCTTCTCTTCAAACCATGATTATGCTAAAATCTCGACTGACAGCTCGCATCATGACATCATGCGTCAACGTTAAGCCACTTAAACGCAATCATGTTTTACACCTTATCACTTTGCAATGTGCGGTTATCGCACAAGGAACCCATTATCTGCACTTTTTACTCCACTAACATGTTCTGTTTGGAGACTCCAGTGCCCTTTTCTTAGCTTACAAAACACATGGATAGTTCACCAAAAAAGTTCAATTCTACCATTATTTAACGTAATAACCCTAAAATTGTTCCAAACCCATATGACGTTCTTTCTACAGCTGAACACAAAAGACGACTGAGACTATCAAGCTTCAAAAAGCACATAAAAGCACTGAATCATGTATTTGTGAACAACAGATTCACTGAATCATTCTTTTGAGTTGACTCAAAAGAATCATTTGCTAACAATTATAAAACGGAAAGTTCCGGTCCTTGATCTGATTGGTTGAGCTGCGTTCAAAGCTGTTGTAAATTAACCTACAAACATACACCTTTGTTTACTTCTGTGTGTCTTGGCAACTACCAAACAACGTTTACTGAGGAACTACATTGTTTGGTGGAAGAATACTGTTTTTTAGTTTTTTTATTTGCTCTGTTTTATTTTGTGAAACCTTATTACAGTATGTATATGGAATAACCGTTTTACAAAAGCAATATGAGCCCCTTGAAGCCGTGGTTTAAAGCAAATTTATAACAGCTATTTGCCTAACAACGCCCCTTAGCTGTTATAAATTCACTGTAAACCACAGCTTTTTGGGGCTTATTGCTTTATTAGACATCCGATGTTCATCTTGAGTGAAAAACTTCTTGGAAATGTCTAAGTATTAGATTATAAGTATAAAACATTTCAGCTAATTTCTCTAAAACAAACTTAAAAAAGTTACACTGCTGTTCAAAATGTAGATTTAAAAAAAAAAAAAAAAAGTTCTTATGCTCATTAAGGCTGCATTTATTTGATCAAAAATACAGAAAAAATGGTAATATTGTGAAATATTATTCTAATTTAAAATAATAGGTTTCTATTTTAATATACTTTTAAATATAATTTATTTCTGTGATGCAAAGCTGAATTTCTTCAGTCATAACTCCAGTCTTCAGTGTCACATGATTTTTCAGAAATCTAATATGCTGATTTATTATAATGTTGAAAACGTTATGCATAAAACATTAAAAAGAACAGCATTTATTTAAAACAGACATCTTTTTAAACAATACACTACTGTTTGGGGTCAGTATTTATTTCTTTTTTTCGTGAAGAAATTATTACTTTTATCCATCAAATATGTATTAAATTGATACAATGTGATAGTAAAGACTTTTATTGTTAGAAAATATGTGTATTTAAAATAAACGCTGTACTTTCATTCCTCAAAGAATCCTGAAACACAGGTTCCAAAAACACATTATGTTTTCAATATGCAAAGGATTTCTGAAGGCCCATTTGACTCTGAAGACTGAAGTACTGTAATGATGGTGAAAATTCAGCTTTGCATCCCAGAAATAAATTATATTTTAAAGTGTATTGAAATACAAAACCATTATTTTAAATTGTAATAATATTTCACAATATTACAGTTTCTTTATCAAATAAATGCAGTTTTGATGAGCAGAAATGATTTCTTAAAAAAATAAAAAACACTCTTAAAAATAAAGGTGCTTCACGATGCCATTAAAGAACCTTTTTTATGGTTTCATAAAGAACCTTTAACATCTGAACAACTTTTCTGTTTCACAAAAGGTTATTTGTTGCAAAAGAAGGTTCTTCAGATGATAAAAAGGCAAGAAAGAGATGGTTCTTTAAAGAACCTTTGACTGAATGGTCCTTTGTGGAACCAAAAATGATTCTATGGCATCGCTGTGAAGAACCTTTTAAAGCATCGATCCCAAACTTTTGAACAGCAGTGTATCTGTTCCTTAAAGACAAGGTTAAGTGACTTTAATCAGAACACAAGGGTTAGTTATTCTTACTTTGCAACTTGCAGTTAACTTGTTTACTGTTGAAATTAGCGGCAGATGCTATTGTTGTAGTTCAGAAAGAACAATTTGTTGTTGTTTCTCTTATTTTGGCACGCAATGAAAGCATGAACTTAAGCAGTGTTGAGAATCAATTGGCTAAACTGAAGTAATAATTGAATCCACCGCTTAGCCTGACACGATCCGTCCTGACTGATACAGCATGTGACGTTTTCTCAGACTGTGTGTCGAATAAATCTGATGAGGTACTGAAAGGACAAAAGAGACGAAATATGCCACATGAATCATTTTCGATGCCTAGCGAGTCCCCTGATCCCGCTCGTTTCTTCGAAAACTCGTCTTTTGTTTTTAACGGCAGAAAATAACAGGAGTCGGGTTTGGAACGACATGAGGGTGAGGAAACAATGACCGAATTGTGTCATTTTTGGCTGATTTACGTGCTTAAACGGTGGGGTATGTTCATTTTGTACCTGTGAAAACAAACGTTTGTTTTTCCGCCAAACTCGCTCCGTGTTCCACGTTAAACAGCCCTCAAAAAATGCATTTTGAAATGTGTGCTGCGCAAGATCTGCCATGTTGAGAGCGTCCTGTCTTCTGCCCCGTCAGCACGGTTTCGGGCCAGACCTCGAGCTGTCCATCCATCTGCCCGTGATAAACGAACAGAACAAGAATTTTCCTATTGCTCTTCGTATTTTCACTGGTGCTCCATCAAGTCGTTGCGTATTTGTTCTGGATCCGTCCTGCGCTCGCGGACCCCATAGCGGGGCCGTGACGTCAGGTTTGGGTCTCTCGTTGGATTAAGTCTCTCACCCGCAACTCTAACTGCAACCAACAGAATTTTGTCTTTTAAACGGGAACATGAAATTAGAGGTGAATCAGTGCTGGCAACCGTGTTATTATATACTTTTCTTCCCCTTTTTCACCAAAATGATTTCAATTGATCTACATTTCCATGAAATCAAACCAAAGTCTGGAATATATGGCCCCACATCTTAAAGACAGGATATCTAACTTACCATCTAACAAAATTTGAGGCCTCCGGGTTTTTTTTCCCCAGTCTGTCTCTCTTTGGTGGTAAAGCTGTAATTTTTCAGATGCACATCCCACAAAATTGCATGGAGAGATGTTCCCATTTTTTTGCTTCGTTGGAGAGACATATTAAGCATTAGACTTCTAAAAACATCTCGTAAAGGATGGCTGTAATGCTCGCGCTGACTCGCGCATTAGGAGACGCTGCGTTCGTCCACTTTCTATCAGCTGAGCTTTGAAAACAATAAAGCGTTTGTTCATGCTAAATTTGCAGAGTCCTGTCGTACTGTAGATAATATTTCACAGATGGCCCGCAGACTTGTTCAACTATCTATTCATCTGTATCTCGCCCTCTGCCAAAACAACAATTTGGTTTCTGACTTAAACGCTCATGAGCCATCAAAATCATTTGAAAATATTTAGAGTTGGAGAATGTGATTTGTTGTGTCACCGGCTTTCAGTTCAGCTCTTCGTTACTGCAAACAAAACATTGTTTTATAGTTCATTTCAGTTGAATCCCCAATAGACATTGCCTAACTACAGACTCCAGAGAGAAAATCTCTCTTTGTCATTCAACTTGGAATGGCTCGAAACCTCAACGGCAGTTTCTCGGGTTGATGCGTTTCTGAGCCAATCAAATGAACTGTAAATGTCATGTGACTAATCACTAGTCACCAGATCCATGGGAAAAATGACATCTTTTTGATTCGCATTATGAATGAACACCTGCTTTAGAACGGAGGAGATTAAAGCGCTTAAAGGTTTTCGGATATCGTCACAGAACAAGGAAATACCTCTAATCAATGAGATCTGTTAGGAGATAAAGGCAGCGTCACTGGCAGGAATGAAGAATCAGGTTAACATTTGTGCTGTTGACTTAGAGCGCTAACATAATGCTTTCACATAATCCTTGTTTCAACTGTATAATCACTGCTTAATCTCACTGGGAATCAAATCCAAATCTGTTCGAGCTATGAATGTCTGCAATTAATTCAGCCATTAATAACCGCTTTAAATATATTTAAACTTGGTTTCGTAATGAAATTTCTGTATTACATCATGTGCTAACCAGTAGAGCACAGAGTCCATTTCAAAAAGAATCAAATCTTTGATGCGTTCAGGCGATTCAAGAGTTGACTTCAAAGGTGAGAGTTGATTTCATTTAGGGCAGATGACGCCACTGAAGGTCTAACATGTCCAGGTATCTATCACCTTGATTTCTTAACTAAAGTTTCGAGAGCTGGTAGTGATGTTATTTTAGTATTATTTCTACACTATTATGGTTTTAATTAGCTTCTATCTGTATATTTTCAATTTTTCTATTTATTTATATTTTAAATATTATAACGTGCGTTTATTTTTAGGGATGTGCAAATATATCGGCCATCATATCGGTATCGGCCGATAAATGTTCACTTTTACTGTTATCATTATTGACCCGATATGAAAATTTGCCTGATATATTAAAGCCAATTTAAGTATTGGGCAAAATGTTAATATCGGTGCATCACTATTTAATTTATTTGTATTCATTTCCAGTTACTACGTTTGGTGCTTTCATTTTAGAGATGCACATGGTATCAGCCACCATATCGGTATCAGCCAAAAAATGTTAATTTGTACTGTTATTGTTATGGAATCGATAAGAAAATGTATTAACGCTGATAAATAATACATTATTTCCTTCAGAGTCAATTCAGATGTGCACTGTCAAACATGATGGTTTTGAATTGCTTAAAATATGACTGGAATGGCACATGCATTTTGGCTCTTTACACATAAGTAATGTTGCGTTAAGCATTATTTTATTTTTTGTAAGTCACACAAAACATATAAATTACATAAAACTTTGGATTTAGATTTACCGGCCAAAATATCAGTTCTCGGCTGTCAATTATACAGAATTATCGCATATTGGTGCATCCCTATGTAATTTATTTTTATTTAGGTTTTTTATTTATTTACAGTTACTATGTTTAGTGATTTAATTTCAGGGATGCACAAAATATAGCCAATAAATGTTCATTTTTACTGTTTTCGTTATTCTGCCCGATAAGAAAATTTGGCCGATATTGTACACCGATAAAAATGCATTCTTTTCTTCAGAGATACTTCAGATGTGCACTGTCCGCCATGATGGTTTTTAATTGCTCGAAATATGATTGGAATCACTTCCAAAAAAGGAAAATGCAACACATGGAGGCTATTTCGTTTCATTTATCCATGGCACACGTATTTTGGTTCTTTACACATAAGTAATACTGCCCAATGGCTTATTTGCATTATTTAAGTATTATTGTCGGAAACAGGAATGTAAAGTTAATTGTGTTGAAGTGTTTGGGACATGGCTTTTAATGGTGAGACTTTTTTTTGGAATTAGTCTCTCGAAAATTATAGAAAACTTCGGATTTAGATTTACCGGCCAACATATCGGCTTTCCAATATATAAAGAATTATCGGTATCAGGCAAACTTTTCATATTGGTGCATCCCTATTTAATTTATTTCCAGTTGCTAAATTGGGTGCTTTAATTTTAGGGATGCACATTATATTGCCACCATATCGGTATCAGCCAATAAATGTTCATTTTTACTGTTATTGTTATCAAACCGATAAGAAAAAATATTAACACCAATAAATAATGTATTATTTTCTTCAGAGAAGAATGCAAATTTTGCTCAAATGTTTATTTTTACTGACTTTATAAGAAAATTTGGCCGATATATTAATGATGATAAAGAATTATCGGTATCAGGCAAAATTTTCATATTGGTGCATCCCTATTAACTTTATTGTTATTTCAATTTTCATTTGTATTTATTTCCAGATACTAAATTTGGTGCTTTAATTTTAGCAATGCACAATATACCAGCATCAGCTGATAATCATTCGACTTTACTGACCCGATAAGACAATTTGGCTATGATAAATAATGCATTATTTTCTTCAGAGATACTTCAGATGTGCACTGTCCACCATGATGGTTTTTAATTGCTTGTAACCAACAAATGATCTAAAACTCTGGATTTAGATTAACCAGCTAACATATCGGTTATCAGCTTTCAAATATAAAGAATTATTGTGTTCATATGCATTCAATGTATTTTTTTTTCAGTTTAAATTTTTATTTATTTTGTTACCAAGTTTGGTGCTTTAATTTTAGGCATGCACAATATATTGTCCACCACATCGGTATCGGCTGATAAATGTGCATTTTTACCGTTAGCGTTATCGACCCAATACGAAAATTTGCCTGCTAAAGCATTATTTCCCTCAGAGACAACTCAGATATGCACTGAGCATCTGCGATAATGGTTTTGAATTGCTTGAAATATGATTCTGGGACATGGCTTTTAACTGTGAGACTTTTTTGTAACCAGGCTCTCAAAATTTAGATTTATCGGCCAGCAAATCGGCCAACAAAACTAGTTTATTTTATTACTGCTTTATTTCAACAAAAATATTTTTAATAGTTTTAGCTAATAATAATAACCTTGGCTGGTAGGGGAGATTTTGATTCCTTGGGCTCACTCAAATCAAAGATTCAAAGATTCATTCACTTAGTGATTCATTGACTTAGTAGATTACATTGTTACGTATTAATCATCGACTCAAAAGATTCATTCAAAAGAGTTGTTCACGACCACAGAACCTTTATAACACTAATTAAGAAAATTAGCTTGGAATCTATTCTTGGAACCAACTCCGAAAAATGGAATTGTGGTTGATTCTAAAAGTTCTAAAAGAGTAACTAACCAGGCGTCTCCAAACTGAATTCTAAAAAAATAATATTTAAAAAATAAAACATTTCCCCCGTCTGCCACTGTTTGGACAAACAGACAGTCCTGTCCCAAACTGTTAAGATTGAAAATTAAAAAAAAAGTTTTTGAAAACTACTTTCCTGTCTTGTAAGCACTGGTAATTCCCTCAGGAAAAATGTTTCTACCTTGGAATTGAAAAGGTGCCGATTTGGTAGCAGGATGTGGAACCTGGCCAGAGTGTCTATTTCAAATTAACCGATTACAATCACCAACACAGATCTGTCTTAAGATACAGATATCAGGCTTTCACAGAGGAGTTTCACTGATAGCGATCTACAAGACGAAAGTAATAAGAAACCAGTGCAGTACGAAGCTCAGGCGTGATTTGTGGCCTGCACGGCAGCAGACGCTTGATGCGCGGCCGCATTTGTGCGCACATGCTCGCAGGAATCCGCTGGCACGCTGTCATTATGGCTGGATATGTGTGTAAACATGTGGCAGCGGGGAAAGTGTCAGTACCGGCAAAAACATCTGAGCTGTCAGCAGAGGCTCCCGATCACTGAGAGCGAGATAGAGAGAGAAACAAAACAGCTGGCATTATTACGGCATTGTCAAAACAGAAGTGCTCGCGGGAGGACTGCCAGCAGCCATCAGTGCGCTACAGGAAAACCCAAATCATCCGCACACTCGGGCTGGAGGAAAGGGTGACGACCTCTGTGACCCCGGGGACGTGTGCGGGGGAGGAGACTGATAGGTGGGCCGCTTACAGCTGTGTACAGTGTGGCAGAGCAGCAGGGGGTTATGGGATACACCTCCAAAAGATTTTCTGGAGATTGTGGGGTGGGGGAAGTGGGGGATTTAAAAATAACAGATTTAATTTGAACCAAAAATGGTTTTAGAACTTGAGGGCATTGCAGAATCATGTGGATTTTTTATTTTCTAGAAAAATTGTAATATATTGGAGCTTGAAAGACTTCTAAAAACTTCTAATATGGCAAATAACAAATAAACTGAAAAGGAACCTATAAAGTAAAAGATTATGTTAAGAAGGTGATTCAAGGTGCCACAAAGATAAACCTATTCTAAAAATCATATCAAAAACCCAAAAAATAAAAATCATATTGTGTATTGTTCTTACATTTGATTTTTTTTTTTTTTTTAGGAAAAAGAACCTGCACAGTAAAAATAAATAAATGAATAAATATATATATATATATGTATATTATTATATATACATATATTTACATTGTATATACACTATATTATAATTATTATTATGATGGAGATAATGATGATGGAATATTTAACAATGTCTTTTTGAAAAGGCAAACAAATAAACGCAAAGGTCACAGATTTCTCAACTCAAATGAACAAATGAATAAATAAAAATAGGAAAAAGAACTTATACACTAAAAAAAAAAAAGAAGGTGACTTAAGGTGTCACAAAGAGAAACCTAAAAACCTTTATAATAATAATAATAATAGTAACAATAATAATGTAATGATAATAATAATAATTATTATTAGAAAATATTTAACAATGTCTTGTGAAAAGGCCTTGAAATCAATAAAATCAAAGAGCACTGATTTCAAATTACATGCAAATAAATGAATAAATAAATCTAATTTTACAAATTCCATGACCTAAAATAAATAACTGTACATATTTTTAATTTTATTGTATATTTTAACAAGTCTTTTAGGCCAAT
>JAHKKF010535146.1:0-42777 GCA_019740295.1 Labeo calbasu | reverse complement strand
GGATCATGTGACACTGAAGACTGGAGTAATGATGCTGAAAATGTAGCTTTGATCACAGGAATATATTACATTTGAAAATATATTCAAATAGAAAGCCGTTATTTTAAATAGTAAATATATATGCCGTATTTTGGCTCAAATAAATGCAGGCTTGGTGAGCAGTAGAGAATTCTTTAAAAACATTTAAAATCTTACTGTTCAAAAACTTTTGACTGATAGTATATATATTTTTTTTCAATGTAAATGATTCCTGTGGTGGCAAAACTGAAATTTGTAACACTGTATTTTTTTTTCAGGATTCTTTGATTAGAAAGTTCAAAAGAACAGATTTAAAAAAGAAATCTTTTGTAACATTATAAATAGTTTTCAAAAAGGATAAAAAAGAAAAACCTTAATGACCTCATTGGTAGTGCACTGCTGCAGAATGTCCAAGCTGTTTTTTTCTATACTATAAAAGTGAATGGTGACCACACTATAAAATTAGTTGAATAATTATTTCAGCCTTTTTCTTATGCAAATGTGTCATATGGCTATTTACTAAGTTGAAGTTTGCTGTTTATTTTTCCTCTTTTGTAGATGATCCCTATCCATTTTTATTGTATGGGAGTCGCTGATGTTGGTGAATTTTCGTTTTTTGGTGAATCTATTTAATATAAATGGATGTGGTCTGATTTAGACAGATTTGGCTTCATGCCCAGCGGTGTGCTACATGGCAATCCTTGGAATTAATAGACCTCTGCAATTATACTGTACTAAAACATCCTGAGATTTGAATTGAGCTCAAAGAGGAACTCTGTGAGTGGTCAAGCACCCCATTGAGGAAGACCACTTTGTGTTGCAAACAAAACAATTATTGGCTAGCTGATATCTGTTCTACTATTAAATCTCTGGTATTGAATTATTGACCTCTCTTTTGGTTTTAAACTTCAAACTCATTTCTGATTTGAACTAATCTACAAAGGAGTTTCTTCAGTTGTTTGTGCATTATGTGTTTGCAAAGACATTCAATAGGGCTTTGAAAGATGATCTTCCCAACAACCGCTTTTTGTGGTTGAAGTTCATTCTTTAGCTAATGTCAGATTGGCGTACCGTAAATGTCTTGTCAATGTTATTGATTAGCATCTGGTATGCGGTCAACCAAAATAGCAGTTTTACATAATGGGGGTGATTGTTTTCTTTGTGAACGATAAATGCTAGGCTGCCTTAAAACTTGGATGAAAACATCGGAACCGACTTTGCGAATCTCTGTGCCAAGCCTTGTAAAGCGTTGTTGGAACCTGGATTTGTTTTAGGCTGGCTGTGATTTGCAGAGCTTTACAGAGACAGAGAGAGAGTGAGCTGAGGGGAAGTAATTAAGTCCAAATCCATTTAGGTCATTTAATTAATTGAGGGACACGTTCACTGGTTTCCCAGTCCTATCACTGTTCACATCAGCCTTGAGAGCTGATTGAGATGCCATTTGGAGCATGTATTAATGGCAGCAGAGAGAGCAGCTTGGAGGAATGGGCTGTCTGGTCTTATCTGCGCGACGTCGCTGAGGTCTCAAACTTTTGGGTCTCTAAAGAGTGCTTCGCCTTGAGCGAAAGGGACATCTTTATATTGAAAATTATTAGGACAGGAGTTTGTTAAGGATTAATTTGACCTAATTCCTTTGAGGCTTTTAAATATCTTTGAAGTTCTTCTTTTTCGCATTTGTTCTCAACTCTAACCTTAAAGTCGGCATGAAATGAAAATCCATTTTCTTAATTCACGTTATTGATCTTATTGTTAACTATTCATCCATTGTGTCTTTTTTTTCTTTTTCTTTTTCTTTTCTTTCATCAAAATGTCAAGTCTTTGACGTATGCCAATCTGTTTGTCTTCTTAAACCCCACTCTTTTCTTACAATCGATTATTGTGAAAATGTTATTCTTGGCTGTTTTTCTGCGCTGTATTCATCAGTTTTCACATGACCGTCAATTCCTTGAAAAGCCACACAGCTTTGGTTCTGGTTCTGCAGTCATAAGACATCCGGGTGGTCTAATTTGTGCTTATCTGTTGTGATCCTTGTTTGTTTGTGTCCATATAAAAATGACCCCATGATCCTTTCAGCTTCAGTCTGGGAAGATGATGTGTCACATTTTGTGCTGTATTAGTTCTAGAAGAGCGTGTGTTTTCCTAAGTGTGTGTGTATATGCTCCATTAGAAGTGCACCTCCCTGTCCCTGTACTCAGTTCTCTAAGTACAGCTAATCCATCAGACATAATGTCCCATTATATAGCCCTGACACAGGTATCTTTGTGAGGGCACTTGGGGTGATTAATACTAATCGGGCTTCAAGTGCTAAAGCACTGTTTTTTGAGTTGCTGATCCAAAATATAGGCTGGAAATTAAAATTTAAAGGACACAATGTCAACTGTAATACGCAAACTCATATATTTGCTAAAGCAGCATTTTTAAACTGATGGGTCACAACCTGAAATATGACCTATGACTATGTATTATAGTGACTATCACTATTATAATATGATTATGTAAATATTGGTTTGGCAAAGATAAATGTGTTTTTGTGCTGTTATTGGGGAAAAAAAGCAATCCATATTGTGAATTTTACTTTTTTAGACAGTAAAGTTAATAGTTTTGCATGTTTTTAGACTAAATGGGATTTGTGGTTATAATAATGCATTTCATAATTTGTTTTTTACAGATAGTTCTGTCATTAATTACTCACCTTCATGTCATTCCAAGAGCTTTCTGACCCTGCATAGACAGCAACACAACTACCACGTTCAAAACCCAGAAAAGTAGTAAGGACGTCTTAAAATAGTCCATGTGACATCGGTGGTTCAACCTTAATTTTATGAAGCTACAAGAATACTTTTTTGTGTGCAAAGAAAACAAAAATAATGCATTGCGGTCCTTTTGTGAACGCACACCGCAGACTGACACAGAAGAAATTAAATTGTTGAACAAAGTTTTTATTTATGTTTTCTTTGTGCACAAGAAGTATTCTTCATGAAATTAAGGTTGAACCACTGATCTCACATGGACTATTTTAACAATGTCATTAACTATCTTTCCGAGGCTTGAACGTGGCAGTTGCGTTGCTGTCTATGCAGGATCATTATAATATAGTTTGTATTGTAATGGAAATTCTGTCAGTAATTACTTACTGTGACATCCTTCCAAACCTGTAAGTTCGTTCATCTTGAGAACACAAATTAAGATATTTTTGATGAAATCTGAGAGCCTTTTGACCCTGCACAGACAGCAACGTAACTGACACATTCAAGACCCAGGAAGGCAGTAAGGACATCTTTAAAATAGTCCATGTGAAATGGATTTGGAACGATACGAGGGTGAGTAATTAATGACAGAATTTTCATTTTTGTCTATGCAGGGTCAGAAAGCTCTCAAAGGTTTTAATGGGTTTGGAACAACATTAGAGTGAGTAATTATTAACAGAATTTCCATTTTTGGGTGAACTATCTCTTTAAGTACATTTTTGTTTACATTTTTGATGAGTCGCCACTTGATTTCTGATGCAAGATCTGCATCCTACAGCAAAACTAGTTAAGAATCACTGTACTAGAGGACAGTCCATTCTTTTTTGGCCATTGTGTCATCTAACATAACCTGATGCCAAACTCATTAACATCAGTATCTCAGTCCATTATGAGTCTAATACAAACACTCAAGCGGTCATTAATAATTCAGCCTGTTTTCAGTAGGATTCTTTGGCAGGAGACTTTCATTTTTTCCATTGCCCTGAAAATAAGTTTTTGATCTATCCCTATTGGCCTCGTGTAAAAGCTGACAGACTGAGACGGCATCCCAGCAGCCTTTGCGGTTAATTGAGTTAAGTCACCTGTGAAAGACTGTACAGTTTGAGTCAATGAGCCAGGTGTCCCCCAGGCTGGGGCCCTTATAATATAACCTATTGTGTTCTCTCTCACTCAGTCCATCTTTTTTTCTTCCAGATCTCCGTTTCTTCATTATTATGTTAAGCATGTTAATAAGAGCAACGCTGCCACTGTCTGACTCGGTTTGACTGCAGGATGCTTGAATAATAAAGGGATAGTTCATCCGAAAATGAAAATTCTGTCCTTAGTTACTCACCCACATGTCGTTCCAAAACCGTGAGACCTTTGTTTATCTTCAGAACTTAATTTAAGATATTTTTGATTTAATCCGAGAGCCAGGAAGGTAGTAAAATAGTCAATGAAATATTCCATGTGACATCAGTGGTTCAACCGTTGCTGTCTATTCAGGGTCAAAAGGCTCTCGGATTTCATCAAAAATATCTTAATTTGTGTTCCGAGGATAAACGAATGTCTGACAGGTTTGGAAGGACGTGACGGTAAGTAATTACTGACAGAATTTTCGTTTTTGGATGAACTATCCCTTTAAATTGCATTAAAGGGATAGTTAAAAGTGAAAATTCTTTCATTATTTGCTTACTTTGTTGACAACCCATATGACTTATTTCTTCCAGAAAGAACAATTGCACTATTTTCTGTTTTCCAATGCAGTTAGACCACATTGCTTTCAAGCTTAAAAAATGACACAAAATAACCATAACAGTATCCGAAAAGTGGTACAGTATATTACTCTTGTGCTGCAATTACAAGTCTTCTGAGGTTTTATAAACCATTTTACGACACTTCCTGAAGCTTAAAAGCCTTGGCTCCGATCGCTGTAATTGGATGTAAAAGAGCGGCTAGCGCAATTTCTAAAATTTCTCCTTTTGCCTTTCACAGTCATACAGATTTGGAATAACATGGCAGTGAATTTAACAATCATTCAGTCACGTACAAGTTGTACAAAAATCCTTTTGGTGAGGTTCACAGTGACCATTTCTAAAACAGCCGTTGTCATCATGTCTCTTTTTTTTGTCTTTTCAGGTGGTGTTCAGTCTACTCTGGGTCATGCTGTGTGGCTGACTTCTATGCTCTAGCTGAAATGAGGTTGGTGATTTTGGGGTCGCGGCCCCTCTTGGCCTTGACCCTCGCGCTCACCCTCACCTGCCTAAAACACCTGTGCCATGGTGCGGCGCCCTTTCCTCAGGACCTGGAACCTATCAGCACCGTTGGTAGTGAACGTAAGTGTAAAACTACAAAACACCACCAGCTCCTGGGATGAAAGTGACCTTATTTCACCAATTTCCTTTTAACTTCAGGCATACAAAGAGTGTGGAAACCTCAGTTTGTTTTCACATCTTCATAATTCAATCATGGCAGTTGGAATTATGAATGCTTTATCTTGCAAGATATATTGCAATAGGCGCATTAAACCATACCCAGAGTTTAAAAGTACACCGCCTGCCAAGCAATCAGGTCTTGGCAGGCGTAAAGCGGTTCACACGCCAAATACGTATATCAGCAGCCATGGCTGCCAAGTCCATCCTCACTCCACCTTCCCATTCCCAGCCCTAATCTACCCCATCCCAGTTTTCCACCCCACGCTACTCCCCAGCTTCCAAACCCACAGGGTCTGATAGAGCAGCTTCACTCAGAGCTGCTGTGAAGTTGTTACTAATTGGCAAATAAAAACTCCTCAGTCTTGGCTGTGTAGCAAACAGCATGGTGTGGAGAGGCCGACTCAATTACAAATGAAGTGCGATGGAAGTGTTTACTGTTTTATGCTGATATTTTGTGGACGGTTCGTGTTTATACAATCCATACAACCCAGCACTATATTGTTCAGAGTTTTTTTTTTAGAAAAACCAAAAAGCATTATTTCACATTGAATTAGTGATAACACTTTAGTATAGGGACCAATTCTCACTATTAACTAGTGGCTTATTGTTATGCCTATTATAGAGGGTATGCACGTGATGTCACCGTCAGCTGGAGTGGCTGCGGCTCCGCCCACTGAGTGGCAGAAAGACTGAATGGCAGCATTGGTTATTAATGTGAATGCTGCGACAGAATGCACATCTAAAATGAGAAAGAGCTTTCTGTTTGACTGTACAAAGAGATTTAACAAGAAATCTGAGGCATATTTTTACAGACTGCCAAAAGCTAGAGAAAAGAGAAACAAATGCATCACTGCAATTCACAGAAACAAATATACTAGGCGAAACACTGATTTGCAGTTATCATTTCATGTTAATATGTTGAATTTTGCAGTAAAATCATGGCCTATATATTGTATTATAATATATTGTATCAACAACTCTTTAAATCTTTAATTCTGCATAACTGGATGTTTTTAAATATTAATAATAATAATTCCTTACATTTATATAGCGCTTTTCTGGGCACTCAAAGCACTTTACATAGAAGGGGGAATCTCCTCAACCACCACCAGCGTGCAGCATCCACCTGGATGATGCGACGGCAGCCATATTGCGCCAGAACGCCCACCACACACCAGCTTATTGGTGGAGAGAAGACAGAGTGATGAAGCCAATCAGAAACAGAATATGGGGATGATTAGGAGGCCCTGATGTTCAGAGGCCAATGGGCAAATTTGTGTTTTAAATAAACACTGACAAAGTGTTTGGGCTGAATGATAGACTATATAAATAACATTGATATGAGTGATCATGCAGATTTAGACCAGCCTATTTTGTATTTCCCCAGCGTCAAAATCAGACACGCATAAATGTTAGAAAACACACGATTGTTGGCTGCATATCAATATCCATGGACCACTGAATATTTGGCACGTTGTTAGGAACATTATATTGAGTCCAGCAACCTTTAGTTTAAAATGATTATCGTTTGTTCTACTCGCATTTTCACAGCTTCCCTATTAAATCCATCACCCAACAGGCTCTTTTGCCACTCAGTCGGGCTAAGGGTGTGCGTTCCGGCTGGAAGGTGACAACAATGCATACCTTCTATTAACATATTGGCTGGTTATTAGTACTTATAAAGCACACATTCTGCATCACCACTACATCCCTAATCCTACCAAGTACCTAAACTTAACAACTACCTATTAACCAGTAATAAGCAGCTAATTAGGAGTTTATTAAGTCGTAGTTAATGGTTTGTTAATAGCGAAAATAAAGTGTGACCAAATTAGTTAGAAATCCAGTTTGTCAATACAAACTTTGAATGCTGGCTTGAAAAAACCTTGAAAGTTTTGAAAATGGATGGATGGACAGATGGATAGAAAGATAGATGGATAGATGGATATAAAGGCACAGATGTGTGTAGTGGTAGACAGACAGACCTGCATGACTTTGTTTTCTTCTGTGGAACACAAAGAAGATACTTTGAAGAAATTTTGGTAACCAAATAATGTCTTTCCAAACCTGTAAGACCTTTGTTCATCTTCAGAACACAAATTAAGATATTTTTGATGAAATCCGAGAGCTTTGTGACCCTACATAGACAGCAACGCAACTGACACGTTCATCACCCAGAAATGACAAGTTTCAGTTTTGGATGAACTGTCATGTGGATGCTTTAAAGGAATAGTTTACTCAAAAAAAAATAAAATCTGAAAAAAAAAAAAAATCTGTCAATAATTACTCAACCCCTTATGTCGTTCCAAAGCTGTAAGACCTTCGCTCATCTTCAGAACACAAATTAAGATATTTTTGAGGAAATCCGAGAGCTTTCTGACCCTGCATAGACAGCAATGCAACTGACACATTCAAGACCCAGAAAGGTAGTAAGTACATCGTTAAAATAGTCCATGTGTTCAACTGTAATGTTATGAAGCTACGAGAATACTTTTTGTGCACTCCTGAGCCAGCAGCACAACACACGTGTTGTGGCCAGCGTGTCGAAGACTGACATGGAAGAGAATAAATTGTTGAATAAAGTCGTTATTTTTGTTTTCGCTGTGAACAAAAAGTAGACATACTGATGTCACATGGACTGTTTTATTGATGTCCTTACTACTTTTCTGTGCCTTCAACATGTCAGTGGCATTGCTGTCTATGCAGGGTCAGAAAGCTCTTGAATTTCCCCAAAAATATCTTAATTTGTGCTCTGAAGATGAACGAAGGTCTTACAACTTTGGAATGACATGAGGGTGAGTAATGACAGAATTTTCATTTTTGGGTGAACTATCCTTTTAAGTTGGAATCTAGCTCGTGGTCCCATTTTCACTTTCATTTCCTATCATTTTAACTTTCAAAAGCAGAATTCAGCATGGATGTATCATGATGGACAGGGGAGGTTCGGGGGGTCATGTCTGGGGAGAGACTAGAGCTCTGCAGCGTCCTTTGTTCTGCTAAAACGAGTGGACCGCATTTGAGAGAGCCGGACTCAAAAACAGATACTGAGCCTCAGAGCCACTGGTGTACAGATAGCTGGGCTAATAGAGCTCTCCAAAAAGAACATCACACGAGTAATGAGACCCATTTATCAACCATTTCCACCGGTGTGTGTGTGTGTTTATGTGCTTGCTTTATGTGGATGTGTGGTTTTACATCCTGAGACTTTGCTCTGTTCTACAACTTTTACACATTGTAACCTTTAAAACCCATTAGGTGGCCTTGGACACGTTCACACTGTAGCTAAATACGGTTGTCACTCCTCTTCTGAGTGAAAACTCCTGTTCTGGTCACAAAATACTTTTAGGGGAGTGACAACTGCAACTTGCAACTAACTGTAACAAGCAGTGTTTTGTTTATGCTTGTTAAAGTGATGCTTTGTTCGGTCTGGACTGTAATGTATGGGTTTGTTCCGCTGCACAGGGATGGTGGGAGCAGCTACAGTGCACAGAGACCATATCAAAATATGCAAATGACTCAAGACAGGTACCTCAATTTCAGTGATTTTTCTAACCCAGCAGCCCAGAGGAGCTGTCAGCAAGTGGCGTCACTGCATTAACAACTAGTTGTTCAGTTTGCTTCTGTACACATGAGACGCATTTGATGTATTATTTGATCGTGACTGTCATTTTCTTTAATTTTAAGAAGTTAATTTAATTGTTTAATGTGATTTTTAAAGTACAGAAGTGAGCCGAAAAACTAGTTGTTAATGCAGTTGGTGTATAGTATTTGCATATTTTGGTATAAGTGTTGTCTTTCTCAACCAGAGACGGTCCCATCAGCCCTGCGGTCTTGGTGCAGCCCACACATTACAAACGGGGGGAAAAAGCAGCATCTTAATAAGCTTTAACAAAACATAGTGTCTATGTTGTTTACACTGTCGGCTTCCATGCTCTTTAGTTGAGTTTGTTAAACCTGTGCTATGAATGCAACCACACAATTTTTTTTTACAAAATACGTAGTATTTTCCATGAAAGATTTACGTTATTTAAAAAAATAGTCCAAAATATGTATAAATGTGGATTTTTCAAATAACGTAAATCTTTCGTGGGTTTTCTACTTGCGTATTTCAGTAAGAAATTTCAGTACCTTTACGTTAGATTACAAGGAATACAAATCTTAATACTCAGGGTTGCCTTTAAGAAAACACTAATAATTTATTAATACTGTTTTTAACAAATCAGTATCCATTTTTTATGTATTCAGCATTAAAGCAGTCTTCTACTTCTATTAAAGAAATTGTCTTCTACAGAATTAGCATAGCATCACCTACAGAGAACGGCTGGTAAGAGACTACAACAAAATAATTCCGGGTTAATGACATCATACACCCAGATAACATGCAACGAAGGGTGCTTAAATGCTGCACTGCTTTGAAGAAGAGGAAGAAGACTAAGGGTGCACGTAAAAATCTATTCGTATGCTGTATAAATTGCGATTCTGTCTTCTAACCATTCTAATGGATTCACAAGTTTCAAAATTCCATGTTCTAAAGCAGCAGTTCTCAATCCTGTTCCTCTCATCCCCTGCTCTGCACACGCTCTGCACTGCATCTCTCTCTCTCAGATCAGCTCAGCTGCTCCAACAATCAACTGTTCCACTTTTACACTTTTCACATAGCTATGACAAGCATTAAACATGGACGTGCATGCGGTTGGTGTTCTGTATTAAAGCTTGTAATGATAACACCGTATATTAAAATCTAGCATAAGCAATAGCATAATAACAGCGTATCTAAAAGTATGAGACAACAACAAACAAAAAACATAGGCCTACCATTAAGAGCTGTGCTTGCACAAATTCTGCACAATCCTTTTCAGTAATATCCTCTGCGTCTCATTCTGTCTCAAATTTATAATCAATATAGACGACGCCATTGTTTACAATACAACCGGAGCGCATGCCGCTGATGAGGGGCAGGATGTTTAGACACGCCCTAGAGGCGGTTTAGCCAATCACAACACACTCGGCCAGCTAACCAATCAGAGCCGATTGCGAACTTCTGAGGGAGGGCCTTCACAGAAAAAGGAAATCGACCGTCCGGTTTCATGTCAGCTGAAAAGCAGTGTAAAATAAAAGTAAAATATTTGAAAAATAATGTGATTTTTAAAAAACTAACTATAAAGACATGTTGCTTTGCACCCAATAAACACAATCAAGCCTTCGAAAAGATCCATTAAGACCACCCCTTTAAATTAGGGATGCACAGTATTATCGGACCGATAATGGAATCGGACGATAATGGCTTTAAATGTAAATATCAGCATCAGCCGATTTGAAAAATTATGCCGATAAGTAAGAGGAATAGCTTACATGTGCTTAGGGTTTGCTAGCGATTAGTGGTGATTTAGTTCCTTAGGGGGCGCTGTTGGCCTACTTCTAATACAATGAAAGTAAAATGCACAAATAACATTTAGACTCTGTTTCTGATTAAATAAAGCAGTAATTAATGTCATAAAATCATGAGTATGTTTTGAAAGTCAGAAGCTACAGCTTTCGTGAATAAAAAAAATCACAAACATGACACAATAATTTTTTATATACTGTTTTTTTTGTTAATGTGTGATGTTTAATTCTTTAAACAAATTATGAGCTCTAAAAGATTTTCAGAATTTTTACAACTCTTTTGCTTTAGACCGTCTACAAATGAGAAAAAAAAATCTTTTTCTGAGAAAAAAAAATGCAGTGATTGATATATAGTTTATTAATAGTTATTTTCAAAGCTTTAGTGTACTGTCATTATAAAATAACGTCATTATTGTTTATTTAATATTAACATATAAGTTCTTGTTAAAAACTGACCAAAATTAAAAAAAATAAGCTGATAATTTCTGCATAGGAGAGACTTGGTGTTGTTTCCAAACAAAAGAAATCGGCATCGGCTGTCGGCCAAAATGACTTGAAAAATATCCAATGTTGTGCATCCCTAAGTTATATTAATTTGGAAAAATTAGTATAATATGCATATAATATTACAATTTATTGTGAATGAATCTTAATAAAAATCATTTATATACATTTGTTTTCAGCCATGTCATGAAAAAAAAATGTATTTATTAATTTCCAGGTACATTCCTAGTGTCATAAGAGTAGAAACTTTGGTTCATTCATTTGCTCACTATTTGAGACTTTACAGAATGAAAATATGAACTAGAACTAATGCTGGAATACACTACAGTTCCCAGATGTTTGCCCCAGTTTGCAGTCTGGCAGAGTTGATGCTAGTTGCCAGTCAGCACATTTGGGGCAGTTGGAACTGGCAGATTTCACAGAAAATCACGTTGTGTAAGATATATCAAACATGTGATATTTTGAGGTGATTTTAGAACACGTTTTTATTTGTCAAGCTTCTCTTAGGTGAATGTTTGCGCGTGACTTTAGAACAACTTGAAATTTTGGTCGTGTGTGATCCTCAGGGTTTGTTTGTTTTTTTTTTTTATAACCAAAAGACGGCGAGAGTATGATTCTTAGTGTTTTAAAATCTAAGCACATATTTTAAAAGCGTATTCCTGCCTTTAAAATGTGTAACTGCAGTTTGGTAGAATAATCTTGAATTATTTTGAAGAAAGAAGCTGAGAATTCTAGAATATTCATTCTCATGCAGTGAGTTCATGCAGTGATTTTCAGACTTGTGAGAGTCATGTGGATTGAATTTTCTTTCTCATATCACTGGTTCATTGGCTCTGGTTCTGTGTTGAGATGCAGACGCTCTGGGTGATCTGTATTGAGTGACGATCCTGCCGAGATCAGATGATGGTGTTTACCCAGTCAGTGTCTTTGAGAAGAGAGTGAAGTTTCAGCTCCAGTTTAACCCTTACATGTTTGTTTACTGTAGGTCCTGAACATCAGAGCGAGCGCCGGTTCCTACTGCGGCCACCTGTGGTCTGCCCGAGCTCTGGAGAAACTCTAACAATACACGGCTTCATAATCGCTGCATAACTGCAGTAACAGGAATCATTAAAACATCCAGATTTTCTTCTCACCCCAAGGTCATGTTTGTCACCCTGTGGCTGCTACTTTTGAGCAGTGCACAGTTTCTAAACAGACCTGCAAATTAAAGGTCCCCGTGGGTCATTGTAGACGTCTCTGTGGGTCTGAAAATGTTGTGTGACCCACTCGGCCTCTGAAAGAAGAGCACGCCAAAGTGACTCGTGACTCATCTTTGACATTGTGCTAGAAATTAATCTTTAAAGTGTAAATGAGATTAATTAGCAGATGATGTTGGGGAGTGTAAACACTTTAAACATCAACATTGCTTGCAGCGAAATGAGATCTGTAATATGAATCATTATAAACATGAAACGGATTTTTGGTGTGTGAAAGCTGGATTTTATTTTTATTTATTTATTTTTATTTTTTTTTTAATTGATCAAGATCCCCAGACAGGAGACGGGGAATTGGGTGAAATCTCCCCGCTGCATATTGTTAATCAGAATTTCTGCCTTGTTTCTAATAAAAATATTTAAATATGCTTAAAATAAGCAAAATAACATAAGATGTGATGATTTAAAAGAAAAGGTCTTGCAGTTCAAATCAATATTTTGATACTATTACTAGGATACTATTTGGAGGAAGATATTAAAAATATAAAAAGTTTTTTTTTTTTTAATTTTTAGCGAAAGTATATTCGTATATTTTCAAGCTTATTATTATTATGATTATGATTATTATTATTATTTAAAGGAAAATTTCTTACAATTAAGATCAATATTTTGTGTGCACAAAAATATGATTAATTAATGCTTAACATTATATAATAAAATATATGTCTAAAAGTTTTCATTTTCAAAATTTTAAATTTCAAAAATATTAAGCAGTAGATATTTTTAAAAAATAATATAACAATTTCTTGAGCACCAAATCAACATTTGTGATGGCTGATGAAAAATCAACTTTATTTTAAATTATTTTAAAATAAATTTATTTTATTTTAAATTAAAATAATATTGCACAGTATTATTGTTTTTACTGTGTTTTTGGTCAAATAAATGCATCCTTTGTTAGTAAAAAATCTATAAAAATCCTTATTATTTCAGACATTTGTTCACCACTGTATGTGTTTATTTTTTTTTTTTTTTAGTCTTGTGCTTCTAAAGCAAATTGTTATTCTTTCATGCATGTTTGAAGCAGAAATATATATTTAGCTGGGTTTATGCTTAAAACACGAAAAACAAACTATTTGCCAATAAGATACTATTTGGAGTAAGTATAAAAATGTAAGCACTTTTTTTAATATATATATTTTTTTAATTATTAGTGATTTTTAGTGAAAGTGTATTTGTATATTTTCAAGTATGTTTGTTGTTGTTGTTATTGTTATTATTATTATTATTATTATTATTTAAAGGAAAATGTCTTACAATTAAAATCAATATTTTGTGTGCACAAAAATGTATTAATTTATGCTTAAAACATTATATAATATGTCTAAAAGTTTTCATTTTCAAAATTTCAAATTTCAAAAAAATTAAGCAGCATATATTTTTAACAATAATATAACAATTTCTTGAGCACCAAATCTTGAAAATCAAATTTGTGATAGCTGTTGGAAATTCAACTTTACCATTACAGGAATACATTAAACAGTTATTTTAAATTTAAAATAATATGCACAGTATTATTGTTTTTACTGTATTTTTGGTCAAATAAATGCATCCTTTGTTAGTATAAGAAACTTTCAATGTAAAAAAAAAAAAAAAAAAAAAAGAACTTTCTTTAAAATATTTGGTCACCACTGTATGTATTTTTTTTATTTTTGTGCTTCTGAAGCCAGTTGTTATTCTTTCATGCATGTTTGAAGCAGAAATATGTATTTAGCTGGGTTTATGCTTAAAACACAAAAAACAAACTATTTGCCAATAAGATACTATTTGGAATAAGATAGAAAAATGTAAGTACTTTATATATATATATATATATATATATATATATATATATATGAAAGACATTTCAAATATTGACCAATTTTTAACAAATTACAGTTAATTAGAAAAAAAAAGTTTATATTAAATTAAGAATAATCTTTCAGGTGCATCACTGACACCAAGATGGTAGACACTGAGAATTTTCTAGCTGTTTTTAACCCAGTCTTTTCTCTCTTCCTTCATGAAGGCACCTACCTGTACCCCAGTTTCCAGGGGAACATGTCAGATAACGACACCGCCAGACTGGGGCTGGATTTTCAGAGGATGCTGCGGATTAACCACATGGTCTACATTGCTGCGAGGTATGTCATGTCAGTTCAATCACTCGCTCACGCTCACACTGCACACAACACCACAGCCACACACATTTCAAAGGATTCAAGATGCGACATCGACTGGGAATTCCAGACCTCCCGATCGGTACACGCTAGTGCTGTTTCTCCAGACGCCCGCAGCGATAAGACCCACACACTAATGATAAGGGTCGTGTGATTGGGCCAATCAGTCTCATTCAGAGCTGGATTGCAGACAGATGGATGTTGGCTCGCTCTCTGACACCTCTCTCACCCCTTCTATTTCCTTTCTGTCTGTCTGTGCAGCACTCATGCTCTCTCGCTCTCGTTGTAGCTGTCCTCTGCCCCTTTCATTTCTCAAGCTCAAGGTGTTATTGGCACTGTATTGTTATTTATTGAAAGACCTGGCAAAAAGAATCTCACTTGCTCAAATACTTGATGAGAATATTGGCATTCCTGTCTCTCTCTCTTTGTCTCTGTAGAGATCACGTTTTTGCCATTAACCTCAGCGCTTCAGCAGAGCGGATCATCCCCCAACAGGTAAGCTCACCTTTTTCTCAACTTCCTGTTTCATTCATCTCTAATATTTTTCTTTCTCTCAGATCAGCGCCGAGAGTGCGTGATGCTGGAATATTCACTTTTATTCGTCTTTGGGGAAGGGCCATTCAGAAATCCCATTTTTTAAATGAGCAATTCTCTTTATGGTGGCTTTAAAGGACGCATATTCCACTCTTTTATAGCACTGTCTATTTTTCCCTGAGGTCCACTTGAAATGTTAGTCAAGGTCTCTAAAACAAAAAAACAGCCATAATTTAGTTTGAAAGAATCGTTTTCTGCTCAGTTTGACACTTGGAATTAAATAGGCTTATATACTGTACATTTGCTAAGATTTCAATAACTTAATGGCTGATTGTGATTAGCTCAATGCATGTGAGCCTAAGTTATGAGTGGTTCATAAAAAAAAAAACCTGTGATGAAATGTGTAGCATACTGTTGTAGACTGCTGGTATTTTTTCAGTGCAATTTCATAAAACACATGACATACAATTATTATAACTTATACAATGATAATAACAATGATTAATATAATTATAACAAAAAGTTGGCATTTAAACTAACAAGATTAAAATGTATTAAATGTCTATATCACCCAAGATAAAATGTGGTAAAATATTGGTATATTTTGGCCTCAGAACTCTTAACCTTCTGTATAAAACAGTTAAAATTATACAGGAATATTATAACTGATTATTATAAATAAAAATGATAAAAATGAAGTATTATTTATTTAAAAAATTAATTAGTTTTTATTATTAATTTGAAAATGTGTATCACCAAAATATGTCACACAGTAGCCATGACATATGGCTGTATGTGGGCCATTCTACAAACTGGTGCAAACTACTGTTTTACAACCAAAAAAGCATTTAAGTATTCAATGTTTATTAAGATCCTTCTATCATCTATTGAAACCCACAATAATATTTAAAATATTAGTAAGCTTCATATATGTAAAATCATCATTTATTGGGTACTTTCAATTGGGAGGTGGCTGTCCTGAACCCTAACCCCTAAATTTTATCTTATAAATATGATATTGAAATAATTTTTGTATTTTTTTTTTGTTTGTTTGTTTTTTAAAAGTATCTTTTTGATTCTTTTTAAAAGTTCAAAAAAGGTGATTTTATGTTTTCTTTGCAAATTATTAAACATTTTTCACGTCACTACCGAAACAGCATATGTTTTAGTCTATTGGCCGAGAATGATTTTAACTAAACCCATCCATTTATGATCAGGGAATATTCCTGTGTCCCCCTCTCTCATAGCTACAAGGTGTGAGTAGATAGCTCTCATCATTTTGAGATGAGGTAAATGAAGGTAAATGTGTTCAAAAAACTTTAAGGAGCGTCACTCCCGAACACCTTTTTTGGGTGTTATTTCATAACATTTACTTTCTATATGTATACCACTGTTCACAAGTGGGCTAGCTAACCATGTGCTGATTAGCATCTTTGAAAAGTATCGCAAATTTGTCATTACCGAAACATTTGGTGGCATTTCGGTAGTGACATCTTCATTTTTTGGGTGTTATCCCATAGTCATGACAAAAGGGGACACATAATCCTCATGTTTTTTGTATTTTAGCATGTTTTAGTATGTGAGTTAAAATTCAGTAATGTGATATGGTTACCAAAGCATTATTGTCACTAACGAAAATGTGCAGTCACTACCGAAACATGGGATGTTTTATCAAAAATAAAGTATACTAAATTATTAACTAAGATGTTATGATAATTTTTGGTTCAGTGTATATTTAAACTAATGAATCCTTAACTTTAAAATCAGTATTATCCAATTTTTGTCTTTTACCTAGAAAAATTTGGATTCAAAATGTAATCCCATAAATTACACTTGAAATATTGTAAAAAAAAAAAAATAAAAAAATATCGATTTACAGTGTAAAAATTGTAATAAAATAGCAACAAATTATATTTGCAGTATAGATACAAGTCTTAATAGGTCATTATAAATTAAATTAGTACAACTGTGTTTTGGTAGTGACAAATTTGGGGAGAGGACAAGTATTCCAAAACTTTCTGAAAATGCAGTATGAGAATAAACTGCACAAAAACTGCTTGTGAATTGCGGTTTTTCGGTTTCGCATTTAAATAATTTCCTTGTTTTATTTCTCTCGAAATTTGCTGTATGTGTGCCCTGATTTCACCTGCTGAGATGAGGAAACGCCTCCCCATTTATATTTGAAAAAGCAACACTTGCAGAACATCTTCCCATCTAATGAAATGCAATAATAAGCATTTCTAAATTTGTTGTCCAACAAAAGAGAACATTAGAACTTATTTTTACTTCACAGCATTCAACAGTCGAGTGTTTGAAATAACTTCTTTTTGTGATCTGATGTGGCCTCTTATCATAGAATGAGGCAGACAAAATATTCTATACTGTATGTCGATTAGCAGTGACAAATATACTTAATTATTATGAAAATACCCGAGATGGCTTGAAGAACACAGATAAACCATATGTTATTGCAGACGAGTGTTCATTGTCCTTACAATTCATCATTCAAAACGTTTAATGTTATATCTTGTTTTTATTCAGTTACAGCAATAGCGATGCCTTTATTCATATTTCCTGGCTGGAACGCGTGTTATCTCTTTGACGCATATGTGGATTTTCTGCACGAGGGCGCCCTCTGGCGTCCAGTGTGAATGAAATCATCCTATTTTGTGAAAAAATCAGAAAAAATAATACCTCTCTCAAAAGAAATATTAAGCAGACATATAATAATTCACGCTTTTTCCAGTGTACAGAGGTTTACAGGAGTATTTTGTTGTTAATTAGATGCAAAAAAAAACACTCATGTGGCAAGCTATTAGAACCGAACTGAAAACCGTGGTTAAAAACCGAGGTACGTATTGAACCGCGGACTAACTGTGTTGTTGCATCCCTAATATATATATATTATTATTGACAAGGTATATATATATATATATATATATCAGTGTAGGTTGATGTTTTCCCTCCTAAGAGACCAATTTTTGCTGTTAACTTGAGATCTATTGAAGCATATATACTTGTTTGTTTTGAATTGTAAATGAAATGTTCTACATCAGTGTTGTTAATGACAGCAGTCCTATCAAATGTAATAGCACTGACAAAGCAGTCTGGTTATGGAGAGATCACTCAGTCTTTCTGTTCGTCTTTTCGGTCTCTGACATTAATATCTTAACTCTAGCGAGTAAGATGTCACTGCAGCAAATAGTTGTGCTAGTGAGAGTGTTGTTTTTAGCTTGTCACGGTATGTGTGTGTGGGTGTTGATTGCCCGCTGTTCCTGTTGGGTGGGCTGACATGGGGGCAGCCCAGTAAATCTCTGCAATACAGCCTGACCTAATGACACCAGCAAGCACCCAGATACACACACACACACACACACACACTCATGAACACAGCTTGTTAACAACCTGAGGGACCTCTCTCTTCCTCCTTGTTGCTCAGTCCTCCTTGTCTAACCCTCTTTCCTCCTTTTCATGTTTATTATGTGTGATGCTTATTGAAGTAAATGAGATTTTCCCTTTGCAGCTGTTGTGAATAGCGATACGCCCATGATTGTGTGTTTGTTTGTGTGGCAGAAACTGACATGGAAGACAAAGGATGTGGAGAAATGCACAGTCAGGGGGAAAAACAGCGTGAGTACACAGCCCTTTTATTTCACTTTCTCCCTGTAATTGTGTTGATAGAAGTCAGCAACTGTTGCGTTTAGTGGTTATTAGTCTCGCATAGCCAGGCCTTCATCTAAACGGCGCGTCTGGTCAAGTTTGCAGCTTATTCTGGGAAAGGCCGGCCAATGTAGACAGAGGGAGACCACATGACTGACATTTAAAGTGACCGGCCTTTGTTTTGTTGTTCTGTACTGTTTCGAAGCAAGTTTATGTGAAGAAAATAATTATATAAAAATAATAAGTCAGATTTCTTGTGTCAAGGCAGCCAATCAGATCAAAGACGCTTTCCTGTATTGTGGTCAGTATGCATCAGATGGTCAGTTAAAGGTCTAGGCTGAGACTAAGTGATTCTCCACAGGTGTCTGCATATACGTGTAGATTTCCGAACGCAAACTGGCTTTATAATATCATTGTTGGTTGAAGACTGAGTTGCAGGGAGCGAGTCAGATCCTGGAGCTCAGCATAGGGATTATGGTAATTTGTGTGTGTGGAAGTGAAGGAAAAAGGGAGTCAGTAATGATGCTCGCTGTAAGCTTCGAGATGAGTCAGTGTGTGTGTGTGTGTATGTGTGTGTGTCATTCAGGAGTTATATATAGTGTGAGTAAAAGCCAGTGTCTTGTCTTTCACAGGATGAGTGTTACAACTACATCAAAGTGCTGGTGCCACGAAACGATGAAACTCTCTTTGCGTGTGGAACCAATGCGTTCAACCCCACATGTCGCAACTACAAGGTATGACGAGTCTATTTCTGTCACACGCTTACACACACACACCTTACACACAGTTAATACCTCCTACAGATGCGCAGATTTCTGAAGCTTCCCTTTAAAGAATCAAAACTGACAGTCTACACGCGCACGTTTACCTAAATTTGTCAGCATTGAAATTAATTTGGATATTAGGCCTGTTCAAAAATGTATATACCCTGCTCCTTCTCAAAAATGAATTGATATCCCGTCATACCTGTTTACAACCTGAATTTGCTGCAAGGGAGTTATGTTTTCGCCCACCTAAACGAAGGATTTTTCTGTAATAGCAATGAGCAGTGTTAACGCACGTTAGTCAGGTATTAATCGGGTTTGTGTGTATTTGGGGATAATGCCTAAAAAATGCTGGAAGGAAGCACTAAGAGGCAAATGAAATTATTAAAATGCACATTAAAAATTAAGGTGGATAAAAGTTTTATTCAGTGAAAAGACATGCACATAAACCAGGATAGAATTGCGTTTATTGAATAAAATCCTAGATGCGTGTCCAAAATGTCATGTGACTGAATAAATCACTCATATGATTGGCTGTTTTTTTCACTTGACTGGCTGCTATTATTTATTCAGAATGCATTAACTATGAAAGAGATGCTCTTACTGAATCAATTCTTAGATTCATAGAAAAAAATGTTACGTGACTCTATAATTCTCTCGTATGATTGGCTGCTACTACCACCAAAACTGTCTGATGTGAGAACATGAGTAATTTATTACATTTATTTGACTTCAACATTTTTATTTCTGGTTTATATAGTAGCCCGTGATCAATTGTTACTTATTTGCTGATAGTTTTTTTTATTATTTATAATACACTTTAATTTTTCCATGTTGATCCTGCTTAAAAGGTATTAAAATTACTCTCTTAGTTTCTTTTAAAAATGTCCATGATATTAATTTTTTTATTAAAATGAACCAATAATATCATAGGTTTTCGTAGATTTTAACCAATCCAGTCAATCCCACTTGACAGAAGTGAATATTCTCCCACTAAATATTCTGTTTCACTCAAAAAAAAAAGGTGAAATAAAATATTTTGTTTTGTATTATTTTTAGGAATCTTAAAGAATTTTTTTACTCCTTAAAATGATTTTATTTAGTGCCTGCACAAATATGCCACATATCACTAGTTTGATGTGGAATCAGGCCTGTCTTATGATTGATGGTTTTCCATCAGCATTAGCAGGACAGTTTCTGTGCGGTGTGTGTGTGTGCCCGTGTGTTTGTTTGCCAGAGAGCATGTAAATCTGACTAAACTCCGGAGGAGGCCAGCAGGGAGTCAGCTAAACTCACGGATGAGGCTCTGCTCTCAACTTTTCCGTTTGAGGCTCTTTGGAGATCCTGATTTATGCACCTTACCCTGAAGGCATCTTCCCTCCATATCCCTCTCTTTCCTCCTCCTCTCTGCTTCTCTCTCTGTCTGTCTCCATTTCCCTCGCTCACCGTCTCGTTTTTCTGTATTTCTCAGAGGAGAAGGCCGGTTTGTTAGAGCCCTGGAGAGGGACGATATGTCACGTCGTGCAAATCATGTCGCTCAGTTCCTCTGCCTCGTCTCCTCACGCATTCCTTCACTCTCAACTCTCAGCTCGAGAGGTTGCACATTATCTGTGGAGATCTTTCCTGGAAAACTGTGCAATGAGAGGTCGAGCAGAGATTATAGTTTTGAGACTTCTGTAAAAGTTAAATTTGCTATTTTAGACCATTATAACATGTTTTCCCTATGCGTGTTTATGAATTCTTGCAACAGAAGTATCCATAATGTAGGTTTTCTTTTGAGAGGCACAATATATCGGTGCCATATTGGTTGTCGGCAGAGATGTTTTAGAATTTATCGGTATCCGTCATTATTCATTATTTATTTGTATGTGTTTTTTCCTATTATCTCTTTGTATTAGGCAAGGATTCTTGCAACAAAAGTATCCATAATGTTGGTTTTCTTTTGAGAGGCACAATATGTCGGTGCTATATATCGGTTATCAGCGGAAATATTTTAGAATTTATTGGTATTAGTCGGTATTGGGTATTTATTTGTATGTGCTTTTTTCATAATGTCTGTTTGTTAGTCAAGAATTCTTGCAACAGAAGTATCCATAATGTAAGTTTACTTTTGAGAGGCACAATATATCGGTGCCATATTGGTTATCGGCAGAGATATTTTAGACTTTATTGGTATCGGTCATTATTCAATGTTTATTTGTATGTGTTTTTTTTCCCCCCAATATCTGTTTATGTTAGTGAAGGATTTTTGCAACAAAAGTATCCATAATGTAGGTTTTCTTTTGAAAGACTTAATATATCGGTGCCATATCGGTCATCAGCATAAATATTTTAGAATATTTTTGTCAGTCAATATTGGATATTTATTTGTGTGTACTTTTTTCCCCAATATCTGTTTGTTATTCAAGAATTCTTGCAACAGAAGTATCCATAATGTAGGTTTTTTTTGAGAGGCACAATATATCGGTGTCAAATCAGTTATCAGCGGAGGTATTTCATAGTTTATCGGTATTGGTCAATATCGGATATTTATTCGTATGTGTTTTTTCCCATTATCTGTTTCTGTTAGTCAAGGATTCTTGCAACAAAAGTATCCATAATGTAGGTTTTTCTTTTGAGAGGCACAATATATCGGTGCCATGTTGGTTATCAGCTGAGATTATTTGGAATTTATCGGTATTCAATTTTTTCTATATCGATATTTTAGATTTCTTAATTTATTTTTGTTTCTGTGTTTGTTTGTTTGTTTTGCACAAACTAATTAACCTAAATTCATTAGTAACATTTTCTGATTTTTCTAGTGAATTTCTAGTTTTTAGTGTTTCATGTTTAATTTATTTACTGAGAATATTATATCATTTTAATTATCAGTGTACCAATATCTATATTTTTACATTAGTGTATCCCTAGCACTGTTTTTGGCATTCTCTCCTGTATGAATAAGGTTTAGGTTATTCACATTTCTATTAAAGTGATATACGGACACAAAACAAACAGGCACACTTTCCTCAATAGAGGTATGTGTGGTCACTCTTTGACATAGAGCCAATCCAGTGCTGTTCCTGCTTTAATTCCTTTCTATTCTTCTCTACCCCTGTGAGTTACAGTGCAGTGTAAGAGCCAGTGAGCTTCAGTAGGTGTTAATCCGGTAGGGATGACACACAATGTGACCCTGAATGCCAGAATGCCCATAGGACCCTCTCAGCCGCACTGCTAAATGTGTTTGTGCGTGTGTGTAATCCAGCCGTCTTTGTGAGGACGTCTCTAGCCCTGCAGGGTGAATATCTGTGTGGATTTGTACACATATATGTATGTGTGCGTCACCCAGCACAAGCAGTTAGCACACTGATTTTTTTTCTGCGAACACCACAGGTCGGGAGCTTCTGCTCTGCCTCTGACTAACAAGAGAAACTGGCACACTGTTCACACCTACAGTTCCCAAAGAGGAACAAAACAAAACAACCATGCAACACACACCACCCACTGGTCCGCAAACATTTATACAACACTGGATTTCATGCTCCCAAACGTCTGTGCACAAAACCACCATCCAACCAGTACTTAAAACATGCTCTAAATTGTATTTATCACAGCACTGTAAAGAGAGTTTTTTTTTTTTGAAGTTGTATGTAAAGATTATTGTAATTAACGTCAGTGGGGTCCAAATCAACAAGGAATTTAAATAGACATTTTTCAAAATGTCTTCGTGTTGTATTTCTACGGGGTTTTTTTAAACTTGGCTTAGTGTGTGTGTGTAAAGCTTCTTTTTTTTCCTCTATCTGGTCAGATGTCTTCTCTGGAGCAGGATGGAGAGGAGGTGGTTGGTCAAGCCCGTTGCCCTTTCGAATCCCGCCAGTCCAACGTTGGCCTGTTTGCTGGTGAGTTGGCAGAGCACCAGCCGTCTGGGGAGGAAGACACGAAATCTCCTATAATCTCGCTAGCGTTCCACTGACATTTTACAAAGCGCAGGAAGTCGCAGTGAGACAGCAGTGATCACAGAAGCACAGAGATTCAACAGGGACATGAGGGAGATGAGACGTGTCTCTCTTTTTTTCTTTTTGTACCATATACACACTGAACTGAACTGAGCTGAGCTCCGCTTCACGGGGTTTGTGTTGTTTTGATTTATCAATACTTATTTCTCACCTCACTTCCCAGGCGGTGACTTTTATTCAGCCACAATGACAGATTTTCTAGCAAGTGATGCAGTGATTTACCGAAGTTTAGGAGAAAGCAGTCCTGTCCTGCGTACCGTGAAATACGACTCAAAATGGCTGCGAGGTGGGTCACCTGTCCAATGCCTAAACCTTTTTGTATAATTTAAGTTTTTAAAGTTTTAATCATGCCTTTGTTTATTTAGAGCCTCATTTTCTTCATGCCATTGAGTACGGGAACTACATCTACTTCTTTCTCAGCGAGATTGCAGTGGAGTACACCACCCTTGGCAAGGTCAGACACTTCGGTTCATTTCTTCAGTGTATTGCAAAAAAACACTTTTTCCTACTTATTATAGTTGTCTTGTTTTCCAGTAAAAAATTGTAAACATCCTTAAAACAAGATAAATTAATCTGAGGCAAAATTGCATCAACTATTAAGTTTTGTTTTCAGAGTACATGTCATTATTAAAGGGGTTGTGAACTGACTTTTTTATTATTTTGTACTGTTCTCTGAGGTCCACTTATAATGTTATCAAGATTTTTACATCAAAACACATCGTAATTCAGAAGTAATAGGCTGTTTTCAGTCCTGTTTTGACAGCCTACATTCTTCATAGATGGAAGCTGCTGTGACCACATTATAAAAACGGTTACTCGCACGTGTGTGATGCAACTTGTCAGATCCAATACAGACGGCACAGCATCGTCTTTTAGTTTCAATCTTTCTGAAAATCTTGTCGAATTGTGCTTTGTACACGAATCCACAGTATGAAGTGAACGAAACACCAAGTTCTTTACTGACGCAGTCTGGATCTTCATTGAAAATATTGTTTATCCACTCTTTCCTAACGTTGGGATCAGAAGGAAGGCAATGCAAAGACTGTTTTTCTTGGCAACTTGGCAGTGCACACAGTCTTGTTGTCTTCAGAGACATTTTTATCATTTGGTTTCTGCATAGATCTGCGTTTGCCTCTCATTATTTACGTTACATGCGCGAATTGGTGGACGGGGCTAAACAGGCAGTGATGTAAAAGACGGCGTTGATCTTCTTCTGCGAAGGTGGTGTTTAGACACTTTTACGTCATTAAGTGGCACATTGGCTTCATTATAAGCTAGTTTTAGACTCCTGAAACTTACAGGATGCTTTTTATAGTACAATGAGCTCTTATATATCAAACGATCAAGGGAATTTTGGTTTCACAGTTCATGTTTTAAGTTTATTGAAAAGCAAAAGCCTAACACAATTTAACTTTGCTTATGCTTAAAACAAGAACAAACTATTTGCCAATGTAGGTGTAAAAAATGTCTCACACTTCCTTACTTTTCTTATGTCTCATTTTTTTTCACCAGGTGGTGTTCTCTCGGGTCGCTCGCGTGTGTAAGAATGATAACGGCGGCTCTCCGAGGGTTCTAGAGCGCTATTGGACATCTTTCCTGAAAGCCCGGTTAAACTGTTCGGTTCCGGGCGATTCATTTTTCTACTTTGACGTTCTTCAGTCACTAACCAATGTCATGCAGATCAACCACAGGCCTGCGGTGTTAGGCGTCTTTACCACTCAAGCCAATAGGTATCGAGTCCCAGCACAATACAATTTGTATTTCCATACACACTTCAATGACAGCCTTAGTTTATTGCAATCCAGACTATTTGGTTTGTTTATGAAGTGTTTGTTTGATTGAATAAGAGTTTGTTTAGGGGAAAAAAGGCATCCAATAGAGCTTTTATCTCCTCAGCATCACTGGTTCTGCCGTATGTGCATTCTACATGGATGACATAGAGAAAGTGTTCAATGGGAAGTTTAAGGAGCAGCGAAACAGCGAGTCAGCCTGGACACCAGTTCCTGATGAAATGGTGCCCAAACCACGGTGAGTTTTGAAGGGTTATCGCAATACGAACAATCCAGTTGATACTAATATGTGACCTTGGACCACAAAACCATAAGGGTCAATTTTTTGAAATTGAGATTTATACATCATGAATAAATAAGCTTTCCATTTCTGTATGGTTTGTTAGGATAGAATAATATTTGGCCGAGAAATCTGGAATCTGCGGGTGCAAAAAAAACAAAATATTGAAAAAGTTGTCCAAATGAAGTTCTTAGCAAATGCATACAAGTAATCAAAAATTAATTTTTGATATATTTACGGTAGGAAATTCACAAAATGTATTCATGGGACATGATCTTTAATTAATATCCTAATGATTTTTGGCAAAAAAAGAAAAATTGATCATTTTGACCCATACAATGTATTGTTGGCTATGGCTACAATTATACCCATGCTATTTTGGTTTTAACATGAAAAACATTACACAAAAGCGTGTATTAATTTTACAAATTAAATATAACACACCACATTCACACAAGTGACAAAAAATAGACTTCCTCGTCATCTTGCTCTGCATGATATGCCTGGACCTATTCTCTGAAGCTGTGACAGCAGCTTGTTCAGCTCGATGGACTCCTAAAACAGCTTTTATTTAACAGTGGCAGATGGTCGGAATGGTTCTTGTTAATTGTGTGTGAGCTGTTTTTGTAGAACATTTCTATGAGCCATCATGGGAAAACTCTGTCCAGGTAAAAGACTGTCGTTTTTTATCTCTCTCTCTCTCTCTAGGCCGGGGTCCTGTGCTGGTGACGGCCCTGCTGCTGGTTATAAGTCCTCCACAGATTTCCCTGATGAAACTCTTACCTTCATTAAGTCTTATCCACTAATGGATGAGGCCGTACCGTCTGTCAACAACCGACCCTGCTTCACACGAACCACCAGCAGGTACACACAGAATCACAAATATGCACTCGACCACTCATTATTTTAGTATTCTGCTTTTCTCTTTATTTCCCCAGTTGTTTTCTTAACATCTGCATGTCTTTCTTCAGAAAGAAGGCAATTGATGTTAGTGCTGGAGAATAAATAAGCATTTAGTGTTGTGATGGAAAGACATGTTTGTGATTTGTTTTGTTGACTAATCAGCTTATGTTTCTGATGTAGATTCAAGCTGACCCAGATTGCTGTGGACACAGCAGCTGGCCCATATAAGAACTACACGGTTCTGTTTCTGGGTTCAGAAAATGGACGAGTCCTGAAGATTCTCGCCAGCATGCACCCAAACTCCACTTACAGTACGCAGGTTTTGGAGGACATTGATGTTTACAACCCCAACAAGTGAGTTATATTGCACACAAACACACTCCTTTGTTGCGATGTAATATGTTATTTTGTCTGCCCGCACTTAAAACTAAAAAAAAAAAAAAAATTTTTAGTTCATCTATGCATCTATGTAGCTATGCATCCGTGCATCTATGTAGCATTTTGGACCAGTAAGTTTTCACTGTGGCAGGGGCTACAACAGAATGCAAAGTCTCAATAGAGAAATTTAGGGGTGAGCAATATACAACAATAGACACAACTAACTGGTAGAGATTTTGGACCCACGTCTCTATCACGATTACAGGCTCACATGATGTTGCTGTGCTACATGGTCACAAACTTATCGCTTATTGATACTTTGTAGGCCTTGAACGGTTAAATACACTCATTTGTATGTGCCAAAAAGCCTGTCTTTGCAAGTAAACATCGTAAACACAGTAATTTTTAGATCTTAAGAGAAAGCAAACAGCTGAGAAAGAAAACACATGTGTAACAGTATATTGGATCTGGGCAGCTCTTAAAGTAACAGCAGTCTAATATTCCAGCTGTCTGCCATTCATGTTAATCAAACAACAGCAGATAGAAAATCTCTCACTGCTCTTGACTAAATCACTTTTGTAACTTTAATAAGAAAAAAATATAGATTTAATTTACATGGTGGAGAATGTGCAGTGTTTGTAAACATTATACAATGTATGTAGCATTTTTTATTTATTTGTTCTAATTTAGTTTTTTTTTTTTTTTTTTGTCTTCTTTTTTTTTTTAAATCGCTGACTGTTTGCTTGTCTTCAGTGAGCTTGAATTGTATTTATTTATTTATTATTTAGNTTTACATGGTGGAGAATGTGCAGTGTTTGTAAACATTATACAATGTATGTAGCATTTTTTATTTATTTGTTCTAATTTAGTTTTTTTTTTTTTTTTTTTGTCTTCTTTTTTTTTTTAAATCGCTGACTGTTTGCTTGTCTTCAGTGAGCTTGAATTGTATTTATTTATTTATTATTTAGGCTAGTATTAGTTTTTGGGATATTGACAGCAGTGACAAGAATTATTTCTGTGGTATCAAAAATTTTGATATCATAAAGACCATACTTAAAGCAAAAATAACTATATTATGATATATACTGTTACTGTAAAATAAAATTACTAATATCGTGAAGATTTTGGTTATGTCGCCCACCCCTAGAGAAATTGTTTTTTGTTTTTTGTTTTATGATAACTTACCAGCTATTAAAGACATTATTACTAAACTGCATTATTTTAATTTATAATATTATAATTTTAATTTATACTTATTTTTAAGTAATTGTGCTTAACAATGGAATTCCTGGTAAAAATCTACATTACCCATGACTTGCAAATAAATCTCCACCAGAGAATAACGACAGGAAAATCAGAATTCTTTAGTTTCCACCCATATAAATGCATATTTTTCAATAAATGTAAAATCTATATAAATGTGTATTAACATCCTTAAATCAATAGTTTTATTTTTCTCTGTTATGTTTTAATTAAAGGGGTCATTGGATGCCCATTTTTCACAAGTTGATGATGAAAAGAAACATACTTTGGTTAAAATTTCTCAAAGGTAGTGTAAAAACGCCCTTTTTACCTTGTCAGAATCAGCTCTGTTCACAGCAACCCGTTTTGCTGCATGTCTCTTTAAATGCTAATGAGCTCTGCTTACCCTGCCCCTCTCTTCCATGGGGTGATGAGCAGTACTGTTTACTTCAGCCGCATTTAGCTGTGGAACTTGCTAACTAGCACATTCTTAGCAAAGGCAACTTGCAAAAATTCATAAAAGAACCTTATACTTACTTTAGGGGAAGCTGCATCACAAATGATTCGCACAAACATAGACACATTTAGGTACATCAGGAGTGCGTTCCCTTCAAAAACAAAAGTAATCCTCTGCGTCTTCAGTGCCTCAGATGTCGGGAGTAAACGGCGACTGCTGTGTTCATTATTACATCCAACAATACAACACCTCAATCGCTTAGGAGACATTCTTATCTTCCCCTGCACTGGAGTCGATACAATGGCGGACTGTTTACAGGTCACTCAGGGCAGGTCTAAGGTAAAACGTCCGTGTCAATTAACTATCGTGGGAGCAGCCTTGGTCTGTGTGACGTCACACAGCCAGAAAGCTGAGAATGGCCTGATTTGAGGAAGGGGAAATTAAATAATAACCACTGGGTGGATTTGTAACATGTAAAAGTCAATTTTGCATCCGATGGTCCCTTTTAAGTTTGTTTCTTGTTGTTTTTTAATTCACAATGCTTCTTGAGACAATAGTATACCTTTTGTTGTGACTTTTTGTCTGATTCTCCAATACCTTTTTGCTGCAAATAAAAGTTTGTAATGTAGTCACCTCATAGCTGGCTGGTTTAGTTCATAACTTATAACTCTATAACAGATACTTTTTTTAATCGCTATGGGAGAAATACTTCCAAAACCAAGGCTGCTGAAAGAGTGAGTTGGTATGATGGGATAGTATGAGACAAATAGGAAACAAAGGGAGAGGAGAGAGGGGAACAGGACTGGGAAAAAATCTCGAGGACTCACACTCGAGTTGCCCGAGGCACTTCTAAACCATATGTCAGAGCACTGCCCGTGAGGCTCTGATGCTGATCTGCATTTTGATTGTTTATTCTAGAATACACATGAACCGGACAAGCCTGAGAAATAGTTTGAGTTTACAGAGTCAGAGTTTTTAGCATGAGTTGAGCTGAAGACACAAAATTGTTGATGCACTTGTCAGTTTTTATTGAATATTTGAAATATGCTATTGAATCCATTTCAGACATTTCGGTTTTTATCAAAGTAGATAAGAGCTGTACTAAGATGGCTGCTGAGTGGACTGACTTGCCGTAAAGGGACTTTAGGTCTACCCAGAGCAGGAAACCAAGCAACAGATAAAATGTCACTTGTCTGAGCAAACACATCTTCACTGTGCAGCTCTTTTTCAAGCACTTCACACTCATTGACAAGTCTCAGGCAAATATAAACATGCACACACATAACCCCAAACTCAATGTCGACCGAGGCGTTTGATTAAGACAGAATCTCTCCTGCAGTAAATGGGACGGATGCTACGTGTGGAGCTGTAATTGTACCCCTGGGATCTCGCCCATGTTTATGCTCCTCTTGTGTATCTGACAACCAGCCTCAACTCCAGCTGAGACTCACAAGTTCCACAACAAAATGTGACCACATCTTCAGGCAGCATTGCTCAGTTTTTCCCCTGAAAACCCCACCTCACGTAAAAGTTAGCCTTTGGGAAACGACACTTTACATGATGCAAAGGCTTTATTTTGATTATTACAGATACTGAGGAAGATGAATTACAGTCAACCTTTACGGCATGACCTTCTTCAATCAACTCAATGGGGGTGACTCATCTGTGTTGCAAATATATTGGATTTCTTTCTGTATTGGGTTTTTCTTTTCCTTTCTTTTATTGGGGATTGCTTTCTCCTTCCATTAGAGAGAAAGGTTTACCCCTGACCTCCTTTAAAACCATTTTCAATATTCTTTTGAACACAAAATAAGAGAAGAATCCAGAGCTGCTCTTTGTCATAAAATGACTACACAATATCTTTTAGTTTTAGTAATTGTTGTTTTGTCATTTTTATTTTTATTCTTTCATGTTTATATAGTATGGAAGCCCGTTTCTCCCACTGAATAAAAAATAAAAAAGGTAATTTCAACATTTTATCTCACCATTCTGACTTTTTTTTCTAGCAATTTCGAGTTTACGTCTCGCAAGTCTGACTTTTTTTTCTCAGGATTGTGTCATATAAACGCACAATTGCGAGTTATAAAGTCAGAATTGCTAGATATAAAGTCAGAATTGTGGGATATAAACTCTCAATTGCGAGAAATAAAGTCAGAATTGCGAGATATAAACTTGCAATTCTGACCTTTTCTCTCGCAGTTGCGAGTTATAAAGTCCAGTTCTGAGGAGAAAAAAAAAAGACTGATATGTTCACAGAATTGCGAGTTTATATCTCACAATTCTGACTTAATAACTCGCAATTGCCAGTTTATATCCTCAATTCTGACTTTATTTCTCAGAATTGTGACTTTATATCTCGGAATTCGGACTTTCTAACTCGCAATTGCGAGTTTATATCATGCAATTGCGACTTTATTTCTCAGAATTATGAGTTTATATCACGCATTTCTTGCTTTGTAACTCACAATTGCAATTCTAAAAAAGTCAGAATTGTGAGATAAGTCGCAATAACCTTTTTTAAATTTTTTATTCAGTGGCGGAAACGGGCTTCCATGATATAGCTTTTATGTCCAGTATTTTGTGAAATATACTGGATTTTCCACTTATTCCATGCATTCAGAAAATGATAGTGTGCAATTCGTAACATAGTCTTTATTAGTATTAAAGGGATAGATCGCCCACAAAAAGAAAATTCTGTCATTAATTACTCACCCTCATGTTGTTCCAAACTCGTAAGACCTTCGTTCATCTTCAGAGCACGAATTAAGATATTTTTGATGAAATCCTTCATAGACCGTAACGCAACTACCACGTTCAAGGCCGTGACATCAGTGGTTCGACTGTAATTTTCAGAAGCTTTTATGCACAGTGAAAACAAAAATACCGACAATTTCTTCTCTTCCTTTTATATGTTCCTTTTGGACCCTTTTTAATAACTAAAATGGCATTCTAACACAAGCCACCTTTTTTCTCCTCAGGTGTAATGTGCGTGGTGAGGACCGAAGGATTCTGGGATTGGAGTTGGACAAGGACCATCATGCGCTGTTTGTGGCGTTCTCAAGTTGCGTGATCCGTGTTCCGCTCAGTCGTTGTTCTGACTATGGCACCTGCAAAAAGTGAGTGACATGAAACCCAGACCTACTATCATTCCTATTAAATATGTATTACACGTGAGAGCACTTAATATATACAATGCTGTACTACACCTCTAAGTATCTTGTATTGTTTTAACCAAGTAAACTCATAAGTGTTACTTTCGTAAAGTAGCTTAAAACATTTATGGAAGATGGAACCAGCATCGCAAACTCAATTGTCGATGCAGTGCAGCAGCTCAGTCCTCAGAGAAAAATTTATGACAGTCGTGCAAGAATCTTCTAAAAAGTCCTATGTGCTGGTTCGCTTTTGATCTATTATGGATAACGTCCTCCATAAGTGCGCTGAAAGCGGTGTATGTTTCCAAAGACATGCATTCTTAAATGCATTCAAATTTAAACACAGATTGAGTTTAGAGGGCAAAAGGTTTTAGCTTGTAGTCTCGTAGCCACAGAAACAGGTCGTCATTGATGTAGACGTGTTTCCTCCATCACATGCTGCAGTCCTCCAGCCAGCATCACCACATGCTTCAACTACTCGCACGCAAATTAGAGCCATCTGATTGGCCACAGGCCAAGACACAGCAAACAATTCCTTTTTTTCCACACAGCTGTAGTTTGAGCAAGCTGATAGACTGTGTTTCCTTATAAAATATCTCCAAATCCTATCAGGGAATTTCAGTCCCAATTTCTTTCCAAAAACAATTCTGATGTCTGATCCAGCCGTGTCTTAACTTTTTACCAATCTGTTAGCTCATGCCTGCTCAGCCTCAGGAGAAACACTCACACGGGATTCTCTGAGGACTTGTGAAAAACATCTTTTTTTTTTTTTCCTCTCTGTTTTTTCTCTCACTAAATTGTTTTCACGCACCCTGAGTGCTGGATGCAAAAACAGCTGTGTTTGTTTAAATTAAGAGAGGTTTTTTATCTAAAAGAACAAAAGAAGTTTGTTGTGGTCAAAGAGTTTAGTTCTTTGAGCCGTCCTGTATTCAAAGTTTTGTGTAATTTCTGTGCATCATCAAACGTTATTTGCAAAAAAAGAATGATTTTTAAACCGGTTTCCTCAAACTATCTGCAATTGGTCAGTTAGACAGATAGCCACACCCCTAACTCACACTATTGGTTGAGCCACTGTTGCCACGTCAGGCTGGTCGCAGTGTGACACTGATACGTGTACACTTTTTCAAGGAAATCAAGCTACAAACAAGATACTTAGAATTGTTTATGTATCCCTATGTTTACGTATTTCCTGTTTGTGTGGGAAATATCAAAGAGTTTGTGAGTTTGTTTATTTTAAAGCCAGTTGTTGGCTAACTAATGCTTCTTGCTAGTTGGCTGCAGGCGATATTAGTGGGTGGGACATTCTCATTCTAAAGAACATTTGATTGGACAAAAACTCACAATGCATTTCTTTCTCGCATCTCCCGGAAGAGAAAGATTGAATTTTAACCATGTTTATCTGATAAATTGTTTATTTTACACCTTTTTTTGTGAATGTGCGAGACTTTATTAGCCGCTGTAGTTCAGATAAATCATTTGTAGAATAATAAAGTACAGTGAACGATAAAACTATTTGCGCCACAAACCAGTGTTAATGATTAAGCTAATAAATAAAATATTATGAAAAATGGGTGTTTGCAACATCAAACAGCATAACAGACTGTAAACTAAAATAACTGCCATCAGCTGACATTGAAAATTGTTACAAATTGGCTGCATCCACTGTTACTTTAAAAACTAAGGTGGATAGTGTGGTAAAATTATAGTTCAAGTAGTAATTTTGTCCATTTTTTTGTAGGTTATTAGCATATAGATGACTTTAAACCTGCTAGACAGACTAAAAGCCACCCAACTATATTTTTACTTTCATTTTTTCATTTAAACTGGGATTAAAGAGAGTATTTCATCATTTTAACACATCTAACCTTTAACAATAGATAAAGTGCTAAAGCATGGTGACCAACAGGCATAGCATGGGGAAATTAACAACCTGTGAAGAGGAAAAAATAGCAGAAAAATAGAAGTGACCTCTCTTTCACTCTGACTCGCATCTAGTCATGTTTTTTTTTTTGTCCTTTCTTTTTCTGTCTTTCGCTCTCTTTCTGTCTCTCTTTCCGTCTATCTCTCTCTCCCTCTGTTTCTCGAAGCGACTCGCCAGCTCTACCATGTATCTAAATCTCAGTTGGCCTCTGGCAAACACAACACACCTGTCAATCATGCAACACAAATACACACACAAACACACACACCTGACTCTACAGCAGTCAGTCACACTCTTTCTCTATTTTTTTTTCCCCCCTCTCAGTCAGACTGAGTGTCTGACCAGCGAGAGGCATTAATGCTTTGTTATGGAGATGCTGTGTCTGGCTGTCCCTTCAAGCTTGTCACATACACTTGGAGAGAAAGAGAGAGAGGGGAAAGGGAAATTGGTGGTGGGGGGGGAGTATGGAGACAGTGAGAGAGGAAAACACACACAACCTTTCCAGCACATGTGGTATGAGTTAACTCTGTGTATATGTGTGTGTGTGTGCGTTTTAGGAGCTGTCTGTCCTCGCGAGACCCTTACTGCATCTGGCTGAGTGCGGGGAACTGTGCCACAGTGGCGCCGGGATTCAAGTGAGTTAAATCTACATCACACGACCCTTCTATTAGTCCTCCCACAGTAAACGCTTCTACGCTTCGTTAGGATGAAAGAGCCTACACAGCTACTGAATTCTGTACGCAAGTTTTCTATACAGTGTGTTTCTAGCGTGCTTTATTGTTAAAGATCTCTAAGAGATTATGTTACTATAAACATCCTTAAAACATCTGGTAAAAATCAGATGGTTGTAAAATGTCTTCAAAATTTATAACCAAGTGCACTTACAAAACTTTACCAGTCTATACAATGACCAGGATGACTTCATGGATATAAATGTGCAGTAAATTTAATATAGCATCCTGAATAACACTTTACAGTAGTGCATTACATACCATAAACACTGACAGTAAACAATGCTTTTACAGCAATTGTTAATTTGAGTAAAGTTTTAATTTTTACATACCGTTTTAAACATTTTAGGCTCTATAAATTACCATCTGTCAGTGAACACTACAATTCTAAAAAATTCAAATTTAAGAAAAAAAGAATATTTATGAAAAAAAAACATTAAGACTAGTAATATTGGGAAATATTATTACCATTTAAAATATTTTCTGTCACATGATTCTTCAGAAATCATTCTAATATGCTGGTGCTCAAGTAACATTTATCACTATTCAAAATAGTTGTGCTTACATTTCTTGTGGAATCAGTGATACTTTTTTAGGATTCTTTGATGAATAATAAACCACTGCATTTATTTGAAATATAATTATTCTGTAACATTATACACTACCAGTCAAAAGTTTTTTATTGTTTTTTTATTGTCTCTTCTGCTCAACAAGTGCAAAATATTTTTGCTGTTTAAAATAACTGTTTTCTATTTGAATATATTTTAAAATGTAATTTATTCCTTTGGTCAAAGCTAAATTTTCAGCATCATCAGTGTCACATGATCCTTCTGAAATCATTCTAATATGCTGATTTGCTGATGTGTAAAATAAAGACACATTTTTGTTATTATTATTATCAGTATTTAAAGTTGAGTACTTTTTTTTCAGGATTCTTTGATGAATAGAAAGAATAGAATGGAAATTATAGAAATACATTTATTTAGCAAGAATGCTTTAAATTGGCATTTGTAATGTTAAAAATCAGAATATTAGATTTTTGAAGGATCATGTGACTGGAGTAATGATGCTAAAAATTCAGCTTTAAAATCACAGGAATGAATTACATTTTAAAATATATTAAAATAGAAAACCGTTGTTTTAAATAGTAAAAATATATTTAAAAATGTAACCATTTTGCTGTACTTGGAATCAAATAAATGCAGGCTTGGTGACTTCTTTAAAAACATTAAAAATCTTACTGTTCAAAAGCTTTTGACTGGTAGTGTACATGTCTTTGTTGTCACTTTTGATCAATTTAATGCATCCTTGCTAATTTTTTTTTTAATTTGTCCTCAAACTGCTGTTTACCAAATGAACCTTATTGTAGTGTGTTACTCCATTACTTTAGAGATGTTTCTTGAGTGAATTAATTTTACAGCCAGGTTAAAATTATAGTAAATTGGTAGTTTAAGTTAGCCTTGTGGGCAGCGCTTGATGTCGCACGGTTGCACTTCAGGTGACCTGAGTTTGCGTCCTTGCAATTCCTTGCAATTCAATCTCCCACTTTGCTTTGAGTCAATACTTTATAGTCTCCTGTCCCATAAGAGACAAAAAAGCAAAAAATAAATCTTAAAAAAAGCATTTAGAGTAAATGCTTGTAAAAAGTGCATTATCTCTGTTTGCGATGACATCACTGTTACACTCGTTCACCCGGTCTGTTGTTAATTTAATCGGATGCTTCAAACCAGATATATTTGTCTCCGATAAACTTTATGTAAGAGACAAATACACTTGTTTGCAAGACTTAAAAACGGTTATAATGGCACATTAACATTTACAAATATTTGTAAAAGAAATGTGGTATCATTGCTGTGTATGATATCTGACAAGCAATTTGTCAAACACATTTTACTTTTCATAGTGTAGGACAGTTTTTTACCTTGATTTTACCTTGCATCCTTGTGCACACTGCTCTTTAATGTCATAAGCATATTTACTTACTACTGTGCTCTGACAAATTCATCTCTGACGACTCTATGAATATATCACAGTGTGTGTTAACATTTTACATGTTTAAGCATTAGGCAGATGCTTTTATCAAAAGTGGCTTGCCTTGCATTCAAGGTATAATTTTTTAGCAGAATCAACGTTGCTAGCGCCATGCTGTACCATTTGAGCTATAGAAATACTTATTTAAATATTTTAAATATAGATCTCTGGCTGAAAGGGCATATTGACATTCCCACAATTTTATACAATATCAGCTTGTATCAGGGATGTATCGAATACTGCCTCTGCAATTTGTCAGGAAGAAGTGCGTTTCATTCGTGTGTGTTATGATGAGTGCAGATCCAGTGCTTGAATTTGTTGTTATTAATGTTTTGCTGAGTGGTCGCCGTGGTTATCATCAGTTGTGGAAAGCAACAGCGGCAATATTCTCCCCAGCACGCTCTGATGTTTCCCCGCTCATGAGACTCATTCACTGACGTACAGCTGTAATTTTGGTTTATTAAAAAAGTTAAAACCATAAACCCCTTGTACGCAACATGAAAATTTTACTGCGAGATCAGGAACTTCTTCCTAACATGCTAATGCTGATCATTGTGCACACCAAACAAATCCTGCGACAGATGTCGGATTCAAGTTATTTTATTCAGCTGAATGCATTTAATTTAAAAACGTTTTTTATGCACTTTCTCAGTAACCTGGTCACAGTCTTTAATGATGTTTTCTGGCCATAAACTCGATTATTGGCTCTTAATGTGCCTTAATGTGTCCTAATGTGAGTATTGATCTCTATAAACAGACATGGGGAATCATTTCATCTTGAACTCTTGAAAATTATTACGTACACAGCAGATTTCCAGACCGCTGCCAGCAAAATGGACGGAACTTGTGGAGAGTACTTATCAATGTCCCAGAAGAGCTTTGGTTTACTCCAGCATTCAATTATATGCTTCCATAGCCAAACTTATGTCAGAGACATACATCTTGTGCTGTCAGATGCCATAAAGTCTTCTGTAATCATACAGCGCATTAGAATTATAAAGAGGTCTAGAATCTTGGCAAAAATCTAGAATTCTGGTTTCTGTCATAGAAACCAGATGCAACAGCACTGAAAAAGTAAAACTGATATAGAGACAATGATAGAGTGTTTTGAAGTTTGTCAGTAATATCTTAAAAATAGAATAAAACATATTATTTACAAACCAAAGATGATTAGCAGATTTGAATTGTATTCAGAAGTTAGTTTGTCATTGTGTTTATTTCATTTGTTTTAAAGAAATGAATGCTTTTCAGCATCAATGCATTAAATGATCAGATGTTACAATGAAAACACAAGTACAAAAGATTTCTAAATAAAACAAATGATTTTCCTTTGAACTGGAAAAACATGATCACTGTTTCAACAAACATAACCATTTTCAACATATAAAAATGTTCTTGTTTTACCAAATCAGCTTAATGGTTAAATATAAATGCTTGCACATTCAACTGTCTGTGAAATGGAGCTTTGTGCTCTTGTATCCTACCTCTCTCATTTGGCACAAATCCAAATATTACGTAATATTTTCATATTTACGATGCATCTAAATGCTAAACTATTATTTATTAAGTAAATTATAGGCTTTGTACTTCAGTCACGTTCTAACGGTGACACAGTGAGGCGGGCGCGCTGATGTTTGGTTCACTCACCAACTGCGCTGTCAAGTTAGCAATGCTAGAAGCCTGGAACTGATATGTTTTGTGTTTGTGTGCGTCAGCGCGATTACTTCAACTTTCCTCATACCAGCAAAATCAACTTAAACAACTTGTCGTTTTCTGCCATTTGAGTTTCCTTTCTATCACAAAACTGAAGTGAAACAGCAAACATAGGCTACATTACGTGTCGCACTGTTTTTTTCCTCTTGTCGAACAATTAACTAAATTAAATATATCTCAAGTATTTATTCCTTGTATGTATAAATGTACTGCATTTTTATAGACATATATATTTTATATATATATATATATGACATTGTGATTCGATATAATATTTAGTATTTTCACATGTAGGTGGAAAAAATTGTAATTTGTACTACTGTGTGTTTAGCATAGTAGATATTTTTTTCTGTTGTACCGAAATCGTATCGAACCGTGACCCCTGGACCGAGGTATGTACAGAACCGTGACATCTGTGTACCATTACACCCCTATTATATATATATATTATAATGGTGGTTATATTTACATATATATCACTTACTAGCACATCAGTGGTGTTCATCACTGTTTAGCTTTTAAAGGGCTGATATTAATGCAAGGGCTTTTGTTTTCACATCCCATTTATATAATATTAATCCCATTTGTATGTTTGTTTGGTAGTGAGGACACGTTTTGTTGATTTCACTAAATTTATTAACGTGACCTGTTCTGATTGCCACTATTAACACAAAAATTAAATTTCTCCATTATTTACTAACCCTCAAGCCATCCTAGGTGTATATGACTTTCTTCTTTCAGATGAATACAGTCGGAGTTATATATTTTTTAAAAATGCCCTGTCTCCTTCAAGTTTTATAATGGCAGTGAATGGGTGTTGAGATTGTGAAGTCCAATAAAGTGCGTCCATCCATCATAAAAGTCCTTCACACAGCTCCAGAGGGTTAATAAAGGCCTTATAAAGCAAATCAAAGTGTATATGGAAAATAACGATATGTAAAACTTTATAAACCGCAATCTCTAGCTTAATGTTGCTAACTGTCATATGCATGTTCAAGAGAGAGTGGCGTTTTAGCGGATGACGCAGGACGTGAGTGAAAATGGTGATGAACGCGGAAGTACAGTGGAGAGAGCAAAACAAAACACTGGTCACAAATTAAAAGTAAAAAACGAGGATTTGTAAAAGAATCCTTTGCTGTGAACTAATGGCCACTCTCTCGTGAACATGCGTACAACAGTTAGCGGAAGCTAGAGATTATGATTTATAAAGTTTTAAATATGAATATTTTTCTTACACAAACGCATCGATTCACTTCACAAGGCCTTTGTTAAACGCTTAGAGCCATGTGGGGTACTTTTTATGATGGATGGATAAACTTTATTGGACTTCAAAAAATCAACACCCATTTACTGCCATTATAAAGCTTAGAAGAGCCATGACATTTTTTAATATAACTCATATAGAAAGTCATATACACCTGTGATGGCTTGAGGGTGAGAAATTAAATTTTTGGGTGAACTATCCCTTTAAATTCCATAAATTCTGCACTTTTGTCAGTTAGACCATCAGATGCAGATCAAAAAGACAATATGTGGCTGAAATCAATATGTCCAGACTAATTGGTTGGGGTCATTTTCAGGAGTCGCATTAAAACAAACTGTGATTGCTCACTTTGCATGTTAGTCAAGTGGCCCCTTCTGGCAGACTTTTGACCTGAATACGCTGCAAAAACTTTATGCTGACACAAAGTCTGGCAGTGTGAGAGTTGACAGAGGCAGAGCAAGAAATAAGACAAGAGAAACTTTAGTTCCAGAGCGAACTGTGTGTTTAAATGCTAATCAGCGTCTAATGAAATTCTGCAAGACTGAGAGGGTGAAATGTAAGAAAAGAGGGCAATAGATGTACGATGGTAATACTTTGACTTTCTCATTTTCAGAACAGCTCTGCGGCATGTTTTTTTGCAGCGTTACTGCGGACGGGAGAATATGAAGAAAAATATGACTTTATTATCTTGTGGGATATTTTCTCTTTGTGTTCTCCTTTTCCCTATTCGCTCTCTCCCAGGGGCAATTTAATCTCCATATGATGAGAGAGAGTGTTTGTGCTAATGTGTGTGTGTGTGTGTGTGTGTGTGCGAGTGTGTCGGCCAATTCAGGTATAATGAAAAGCATGCATCTCAGAGGCATATTGATGTTCAGATATTATGCACCTGCAAGATCCCAATTTACCACTTTATGCTGGAGATTTTTTTTTTTTATCTTGTCCTTCCATTTATCCTTCAATATGAGATGAAGTCATCCCCGCTCTCTCTTTCCCTCTCGTTCTGTCACTCTCTCCCCTTTCAGGTTAATGGAAATAAGGACTTTAAATCATGTCAGGTAGAGAGGGCTGATTCTCAGATAGATTGAATATGCAGGGCAGGGTGAGGCAGGAGAACGGCAGGTGCCTCGACGGGGCTGAAATGGGGTGCCAGCGTCAGATGATAAGTTATGAGTTTGTAAGCAAGCTTGTTTTTTCTCTGAATCTTTTTTTAGAGGTCATTGTGTATGTTGTGCTTCTCAAAAAATATCATTTCTACTCAGATCAAATATACTCAAATTAAAGTCAGAGAAAATACTTTTTAATGATTTTTTCTGCTCATCAAGGCTGTTTATTTGATTAAAAGTACAGAAAAAACAGTAATATTGTGAAATATAATTGCAATTTAAATTAGTCGTTTTCTATTTTAATGCACTTTAAAACAGAATTTATCCCTGTGATGCAAAGATGAATTTTTAGCACCATTACTCCAGTATTCAATGTCAAATGATCCTTCAGAAATCATTCTAATATGCTGATTTATTATCAACATTGGAAACATTTCTGCTGCTTAATATTTTTTTTTGGAAACTGTGATACTTTTTTCAGGATTCTTTGATGAAAAAATGTTAAAAAAAGAACAGCATTTACTTAAAATAGAAATCTTTTGTAATAATATACACTACCTTTCAAAATTTGGGGTCAGTATTTTTTATTTATTTTTTGTTTGTTTTTTGTTTTTTTTTAAGAAATTAATACTTTTATTTAACAGGAATGTGTTAAATTGATAAAAAGTGATAGTAACGACTTATATTGTTAGAAAAGATTTCTATTTTGAATAAATGCTGTTCTTTTTAACATTTTATTCATCAAAGAATCCTGAAAAAAGTAACAGGTTCCAAAAAAAAAAATAATAATCAGCACAAGTGTTTCAAACATTGATAATAAATCAGCGTGTTAAAATGGATTTCTGAAGGATCATTTGACACTGAAGACTGGAGTAATGATTGCTGAAAATTTAGCTTTGCGTCAGAAATAAATTATGTTTTATAATATGTTAAAACGGAAACCTGTTATTTTAAATTGCAATAATATTTCATATTACTGTTTTGATCAAATAAATGGAACTTTGATAAGCATAAGAAACTTATTCGAAAAATCATAAAAAATCGTACTGATCCCAAACTTTTGAATAACTTTTAAATAATTAAATAATAATAAAATATTAAATATTTATTAATCATTCAAATGTATTTAATTAGTATCGTATTTATTAAGTATCATCTGAAAGCAGCTTTTTCTTCTGATTTTTTCTGCCAAGCCCTGCTGAAACAAAAAGTGTAGAAACCATTTTTATTTAGAAATATAAACAGCAAGTTTTCCTTAAAACATAGCCCAATTTTTTTTTTTTTTTTTAATGCAACTTTAATACAACATAAAATCATTTTTTGCTTTTATGGGCTCATCTAGTTTCGCCAAATGAACTGCACCAGGAAAATAGCTCTTTTTGTGAACCAATTTTGTGAATAAGGCGCAGTTCATAGTAAACTAAGGTGCCTTTGCACTGCAATTATTAACAATAATTATGCACTGCTAATTATGTCAGCGCACTTAGAACCTGAACTGAATTGCAAGATGTGACATGGATAAGATGTATGTTTTTGCACTGAAATACCACACACAAAGTGTATTTGCAAGAAAGTGACATGTAGTGATTTTTGCGGATCCTGATTTTGGACTCGGGTGCAGAATAGTGTGCTCCATTAGACCACAGCCCTCTGATCTAATCACGTCTCCATGGTAACACGGAGAGGAAGGAAAAGCCGCCAGAACGCGTTATGCGTCTGTGTGCGAGATGTCACTCAGGTGCTCGGCAATGAGCGGCAATGACACGCTCGCTCCTCTGATGCCAGGAGCGGCGGAACATTGCAGTCGCTCGGAGCAACGTGTCACCCTGGTTACGCTGTGAGGCTGCATGAGTCAGCAACATCCGTCTCAGTAAACATATTCTCTTAAAATTGGACTTAATATGCTGTTTTGCCCAAACACTCATTTTCTTCACACAAAGGTTCTTACATCTGAAATAGAGTCGAAACTGAAGGCGCTTCTATTTATTGACACTTGTGCGCTTGAATGAATTAAAAAACCCTGAAGCTAGTTCTGCTAATTTGACATGTGAATGCATTAATTACATATGTGCACGTTAAATTCATTCAGCGTTTAACATTTGGTGCTTGATATTTGTGTGGTGATTTTAAATGATGTGTGAAATGGCATCATGTTTAATGGCTGGGTTTTTTTCTTTAATGTATTTAATAAATAATAAATAATTATTAAATAATTTACATCTCTCTCTCCATGAAAGATTTTAAATAGAATACATTTTAGAATAGATTTCTAATGTATTCCATTTTGTGTGTGTGTGTGTGTGTGTGCACACACACACACACACACACACACACACACAGTATTTAAAAAAATGTAAAATAATAAAAATAGATTTAGAT
>JAHKKF010535145.1:0-22445 GCA_019740295.1 Labeo calbasu | reverse complement strand
ACACACACATATATATATATATATATATATATATATATATATAATTAGTATTATGTTATTATATTGTAATTGGTACAATGTTATTATAAAAACAGTATTATAACAAAATTATAAAACAAAATTGAAACAAAAATTAAATACAATACAATATAACCAAAATATTTGTATTTAATATTTTAATTTTCATACATATCGGGGTGTTCTTTCACCAATGTGGTTTAGTTAGGATCTAATTGAACTTTCACATGAATTGTTTGTGTGACAAGCTTGATCTCGACCATACAAAACCAAATAATTTATGTAAAATTATACATGATTAGAATTTAGTTGAGTAATCGTGACAGACAAATCAAATAACATTATATCAGAAAGAAAGAAAAACACTTTATTATATTAAATATATATATTTTTTTAATTGTTATAAATAATTAGTTCAGGTAACTTTAAAAAGAGCATAGCGATTATTATGATCAAAGGAGAAAATAAGAGAAAATATATTTTGATAAGCAAAGCTGACTTTTTTCTGGAGTTTGTAAGGTAAAAAAATGAAAATTGACTGCTACCATGTCTAGTTAACTAGTATTTTATTATAACGTTCTTTAAAAGTCTGTCCCTATTTTTTTTTTTTTTGTAATAATTTTTATGCTCAAGCAAAATCAGTCATTTAGGTCTGATTTGTTTGCAAGTTTAAAGCCAAAGCAAAAAATGAAAAAGAACGGGAAAAATATATACATCTGCATACCAAGAGCAGTTTAGAAAGCTTCTGTAGAACATTTTCTTACGTTAGCTCATATGGTTGGCAGACATCAGGAAATAATTATGGCTTAATAACTTCATTCTCCTGGCATGGTGGTCATTATGCAGGACTTTGATGTATTATTCTGAGCAATTGATTTACTCAGTTTCATTTTTCAAAGGAATACTGTGAGACCCGCTCAATTGCTTGCCTTCAAGACCTTAATAAAATGCTAACAAAAGGAACGTGTCACAATTCAGGATGTTAAATGTAGGTCCGTATACTTTGGTACATAATGAAAACAATATGAGCCATGAAAAATGGCCTTTTTCCCATAACCAGGATGATTTAATATACATTTAATGTGTTGCAGTGGCAGCAGTCCGTTTGCTACAGGAGAAAGACTGGCTTCCTATTCCTATAGATTCCTATTTCAATATCTGCTAAAGTAGTTTTTTATTTTTATTGTTTGTTTTATTATGTATTTTGTTTTAGTACTATTTGAGGATGGGTATTAGGTTTTCATGCTCTTTACTCTTTATTTTTTATTTGTGTTTACTGATTTATTCTTATTTATTGTCTAATATATTAACTTCCTAATTATCCCTAAATTAAAACTTAATATAAAGCTCATTTTTAGTTGCAGCTCTATGATTCCAAATATATTTTGCCAAAATATTTGCAGAAGCAAAGAGCTGGATGGGGTTTTTGCCAATCTCATGCTCTACTTTTCTTGCTACTTGCTAGAAAAAGCTCTGGAGGGAAGACCGAAGCCTCTCATGGGCTGAGTTTGAATTTGGAGCCGGGCATGAATTAAGCCATATGAAAAAGCATGAAATTATTAAAGGAGCAGTGCTCAATTACTCAAATGGCACAGTTAAGATGTGTATGTAACCTATTTAACAACCCAACACAGCTTTTAATCGTATTAATCTGTGAAGACTGCATTAACAGCATGTCATCCTTACCCTTCCCGCTCTTTCAGAGAGGACACTAATAAGGCAAGTGTGCTAAGGTGGATCTGGCACAAAAGCAGCTTGCCCTCTGTCACTTCAGGCTGCTGCTGGGGATAGATCTGCCTCAACAGCACCATATGGCTTTTGACAGGTCAGACCAGCTATTGATACCATACCTGTGAGATCAATTATGTGTGTTTCTGCTGCTTTAATGAACAATGTGATGGATGAGAGCATGTTTGAGGAAATAATAAGCCTGATTTATGTCTGCAGGATCAAGGTGTCATCCACTCGCCACGACATACAACTTCTATGAGGTTTGTGCAAACCATTTGACTAATGCCATATGTGATTCATGAAGTATGTAAAACTTAAAGGGATAGTTCACCCAAAAATTCTGTCATTAATTACTCAGTCTCATGTCGTTTCAAACCTGTAAGACCTTTATTCATCTTCGGAATACAAATTAAGATACTTTTGATGAGCTTTCTGACCCTATATAGACAGCAACGCAACTGACACGTTCAAGGCCCAGAAGGTAGTAAGGACATTCTTAAAATAGTCCATGTGACAGCAGTGGTTCAACCATAATGTTTTGAAGCTACGAGAATACATTTTGTGTGCAAAGAAAACAAAAATAAAAACTATATTCAACAATTACTTCTCTTGATCCTAGCTGAGAAAGAAGGGTCTTATCTATATTAACATAATGATCGGTTATTTTAATAAAAATAATACAATTTATATACATTTAATGCCAGTGCTCGCCTTGTCTTGCTCTGCCTGAACTGTTTTTTTTCTGGTTCATGACAGTTAGGGTATGTCAAAAAACTCCCATCTCATGTTCTCCCTCAGCTTCAAAATCGTCCTATATCGCTGTTTTACCTTTTTTGTTAAGGGTGTTTGATCTTCTTTGCATGTTCACTTTGCAAAGACTGGGTCATTAGTTCTACAGCGATGTAGGATGATTTTGATTTTTGAAGTTGAGGGAGAAAATATGATTGGAGTTTTTCAACATACCCCAACTGTCTTGAGTCAGAATACACAGAGTTCAATGAGAGAAAGGCAAGACGAGCGTTTGATATTAAAAAGTATTTAAATTGTATTTTTTTAAATAAAACTAATCGATCGTTTCGCTAGATAAGACCCTTCTTCCTCACCTGGGATCGTTTACAACCGCATTTAGGATCGTTTGAAGCCACATTTAAATTGCATTTTGGAAGATCAAAATCGGGGGAACCATAGCAGTCCATTATATGGAGAAAAATGCAGAAATGTTTTCCTCAAAAAACATAATTTCTTTACAACTGAAGAAAGAAAGACATGAACATCTTGGATGACAAGGGGGTACATTATATGTGAATCTTTGTTTTGGAAGTGGACTTCTCCTTTAATTTGTGTTCTGAAGATGAATGAAGGTCTTGCGAGTTTAGAACGAGGGTGAGTAATTAATGACAGAATTTGAATATTAGTAGCCACCGCCTGCAGCGCCAAGAGTTTCATATACGATTCCTATGATGTTTTGAGACTAATTTACCCTGGACCACAAAACCAGTCATAAGGGTCATTTTTTAAAAAAATAAATAAGCTTTCCATTGTTGTATGATTTGTTAGGACAGGACAATATTTGGCTGAAATACAACTATTTGAAAATCTGGAATCTGAGGATGCAAAAAAAAAAAAAACCTTTAAAGTTTTTAGCAATGCATATTAGTAATCAAAAATTAAGTTTTGATATATTTATGGTAGGAAATTTACAAAATATCTTAATGGTACATGATCTTTCCTTAATATCCTAATGATTTTTGGTATAAAAGCAAAATTCAAAAATTTTGCCCAAATAATGAATTTTTGGCTATTACTACAAATATACCCGTGCTCCAGGGTCACATTTACAAATACCAATACTAATGTAGAGGTTTTAGAAGTTCTGTCTTTCCTCTTTGGGATGTGTTGCTAGTAAGAAGCTAAACCTCTGTGTGCAGAGTGAAGATTTATGCTTTTACTGGCCCGTCTTCTCTTTCGCACTTTCGCTGTCTGTCTCCTGACCTTTAACCCAGGAAGTCAAACTGGCGCCCGGCCCTTAAAAAAATCATAACCCAGCATTTCCGTCTGATGGCTGCTCTGCTGCCTACTCCACAAGAAGGGGCCTATCACCTGTTTGGGACCTTCAGATGTCTTAAAGTGCCCTCAACTTAACCCTTAGATTTAAAGGCTGTAATTGAGCGCAGCTAAAGTCACTTAGATGGTATTTAATTATGCTATAGTTAAATGATTAACAATTACTAAAAAGCATGTGTCTATTTATCGAGTTTTTAATAATCTGATTATGCTTTCTTTGCCTTTAGCTTTGGAATTCTTGGAAAGCCCTTGAGCCAATTCAGTTAAACGAAAGTGAAGCTTTAGGGAGGCCTGTGTGAACAGCACATGATGACAAAACAGCCTTTTGTCGTTTGTGTGCTTTACAACATGCAAACTTCTCTCAACTATAATTTGTTGCCCTGGTTATTATCCACTGTGCTTTGCATGAGGGTTGTTGACCGGAATATTTAATAACGAGAAACATCAGCATATGCCACTAGGTGGCATTTTCAATATTGTTATTCAGTTCAGTCCTCATAAGAGTAAACACATCCTAATGTGAATGGAAATGATTAATGGGAAAAAAAATCATTGACTGTATTAAACTAACAAAGCTAAGTATGCAAATTTGCCTACATGGGTAAATAAAATGCATTACATTACTTTTGTATCAACTATTAGACAAATGGTGTAGTCATTTGTATTAGTATTGGATAGCTGTTGATGTATAAGTGTTTATTAAGGGCACAAAATAGGCCCTTGGATTCTGGCAGAAGGGGCTTTACCATCACCTTAATTGGCGGGGTAATCTAGGACGCCGCTGCTAATAATCTAGGTCTGTAAAGCAAGAAGAGGGAGGGCAGAGGGGGGATAATTGGTTACCTTTGGCAACACTCAAGATCAGGAAGCAAGAGTCCACTTATCCCTAAGCAATTTACTGCTTCATAATTCCTTTCAAATGCATTGCGATGTTACAAAAACAAGCAGATGCAATTTTGTTTTGTAGACTGTGGTTAGTAAATGAAGACCACGATCATTTAGAGAAGGTTAAGAAATGAAAATAGAATTATTTCTTCTCAACGATATTGATATGCTATGCAGTTGTCCATTAGGGGGAGACATTGCATTGAGAATTCCTTTAGTGAGTTCTAACAGGTACGTACTCTTAATAGTGTTACCAATGAACAATTGCCAAATATACATCCCTAGAAAATACACTAAAAAGCATTTATTTTTAAATCCTTTAAAAAAAACTGGCATTGGAACAGATTCACGGTTTAGTGACTCACCGATCCAGTCCGTTTAAACCGGTTGGGAAACTGGTTTAACCTGTTCATTGAAAAAAAATCCGACTCATCTATATGAAAAATATTCATATAGTACATTTCATATACAACGTAAGCTCAGAATTCTTTACGTTACTAAATGTGTAAGTAATTGGACTTTTACACATAAATAACGTATTAAAATAACACAGTGTCATAAAAGCAGTAAGGTTTAGTACTTAAATCTGACATGCCTTAAAATATAAACATTTTAAAAACCAGAACTTAAGTTGTCGTCCCCTCTCTCTCTCGCTCTCTCTCTCTCCGGCCAAGCGCCCATATGGTCGCGCTATCTGTCAATCATTGCTCAAGCTCTCCCTCTGTTTGACCCGTATTTTCCTCTCAGTCCTGCGGGTGGCTCGACAGCGGAGCTCCACTTCAGACGTATGGCTGAGAGACCTCACGTTAAATTCACCTTTGCGAGACGAGTGCAGGTTTAAATGTATGCTACCGTAGACTGAACGCGCAAGACTTTGCGAAACCTATCGAAAACGACCTATTTTAGTATACAAAAGTGCGGGGAGGAATAAGCAGACAAAAAAGCAACACGTATCCGGTGGGATTTGAGTCCTGTGAGAGAGCGAGATTGGAGCGCGAACGAGCGAGAGAGAGAGAGAGGGAAGAGTTTCTCCAAAAGTGGAAACAGACACGGGGACGATATTTTCCGTTTTCACAAGCGAAGACTAAGGAATTATGAGGAACGTTTGGATGATATTAACCCTCGGCTTGACAGCCTTTCTTTCCGGGGAAAGGGTGAGTTTCAACCGAGAACAATAAGTGGTTTGCTGGGGGGTAGTTGAGCGTAAACTCAAGCAGCCATCCGGCCACGTTAGAAAGTAACCAGTCAAACACTCTTTCACTGGACTGATTCATACTTTGCCATGTGTCAAATGATAATTAATGTTTTAGATATGTATTGCATCAGATGTAATGTATCGACTATAAGTTTCGTTAGGGTTGTTTTACGTACAATATGAGTATTAATACACAAAATAGTGTGCGTGTGTGTTTATTTTTATATATTAACAACTAGAATATAGTGAAGAAAACATTAAACAAGGCATTAATGAACGTTTGGAATATTGTATAAATATGTGGTGTTGTCTCGGTTTTACAGTGCAGATGTGTTGATTGAAATACTCACGTTTGATGTGTTTCTGACATTGGAAAATGTGGAATGAAACGTGATAGGTTTTCAAAGTATTTCCTTCTTACATTGTGAAATCTATGGCAGAGAAAAGGCATAGTGTTGTCTCATCCTCACCAGAGCCACAGAGGCTTATAAAACTACTATAAATTCGACCATAAAACCACTAACTTGCTTGTGGAGACATTTCAGGACAGGTACAAATGAAGCGAGGAAGATACAAACAACTTGCTGTTTAGTTATTCTGTATCAAATCAACCAAATGTCAGAAACTTCACTGCCTCATATTTTTTGGTAATATTTTTCCTGAAGATAGACATGTTTAGTGATGAAAGCCAAAATATTACATGTCATGGATGAATATTTACTAAGAAATCCACTATTTTGTAGAGGGTGGTCAAAATGGAAATTTTCATCTGAAATTCAGAGCCAAATTACAGGTGGTTAAAATGACTAAAGAAAGATGGCAGCATCATAATGTTATTTTTACACAGAGATTGGTAGGTCTATTAGTAAAATCTGTTTACTTTAGCAGTCTTTGTTGCATTAGGTGCCAAAGGTGACCATTCAAAAATGGAGAAACAGAACATTTCAAGGTTTTTTTTCCAAAGTTTGCATGCCTGTAACTTAAAAAGTATTTAAGACTTCTTAATTGAGTCTCAACAAACTTTCCTTTTGGCATCTATATTTTTAAGGCCCTACATGGTTCGGTTCCAGAGATATTGACATTTTACTATGCCTCCAGGGGTAATCGTTAATTTGCACACTGAAATTGTGTACAATTTAACGATTCACCCCTAAAACCTTTTTTTTTTCAATTTAGATTAAGTTTCATAAATGTGAATGACTGCAGTGGGAACTACCAGTAGTATTTGTAAAACTGCATTGCCTTCTCGACAACTGTTGGCGAGCTGAACTTTATAACTGGGCGACAAGCCTATCCTTTCAGACCAACAGCATCCATTTTGTTTGTAACACTGTCAAAATGTGTCCAACTTCTCCATAAACCCTCTGCTTAAAGTGACCAGGTGTCTCTTAGAGCAGCTTAACATGCAGAAGCTGTAAATCAGACACTAACTCTCTCTTGGTCACACTTGGCTCGGTTTGTTGGAATGTGAACACATGCGACCGTTGATTGTTTTGCATAGGCTTTCTCTCAAAACCCACCATTACTCCAAGACAGGAATGGAAAATTTGTGTTCTGGAGCATTGAAAGTGTAATTCATTAACCTTTCGTGGGCAACCTGCCTGTTTTATTATACAGTTAATTGGCGATGGATTTGATGAACGTGCATCCTGAATAAGCCAGTTGCTAGTAATTTTTTGATGCGATGCCAAGGGATTGGTATCCGTTCTTTGTAATTCCATGGTTGACTGGCATGCTGGTTTGTACTGTCTCCTCCCATTGATTAGGACCTCACTCACTCACTTTGGCCTAGAGGCGTGAAGGCAGCATCAATCTCAATGAGGTCCAGCATAGCATATAGATTTTCTATACCGGCATCATGTACACAGAGCAATTAAAGTTATCTGATTCGAAACCTCCAGGATGATCCATGTGTTGCCAACAGTACCCTTCGCCAGTACACAAAAAGAAATGGTTTGTCTGCGAATATGTACTGAGAATGTTTTTATTTAGTCTCTTTTTGTGCTTCTTTTGACTTCTGCTTTCTCTGAAATTGCATGCTACGGACCTGTCACAGTTTGGTGTGTTGTCTGCGGCCAGATGTTTGACCGTGTAATTTGCATGATGTTTTGGTGGGAAGTGTGAACATTGCCTTGGAAATGGAGATGTTTTGCAAGGTCACTGCCCTCAAGGATGTTTTCACACAACAAAGTGTTTTTAGCATTTAGAAGGAAATTAGTGTCAGAATAAAAAAGATGCCACATAAACAGTTTTTAAATACAAATTGTGCTTAATTAGGGTCAGTTTTTCAGTTGTCTTTTTGACAGAGATGTAATGCTTTGGTAAGTAGCTAAATGTTTGCCAGCACTATTTTATTAACATTTTGTATAGTTTTGTCATTACCCTGTTTAAAATCAAGTGTTCAAAAAGTGATTCCGTAGAACCATTTTTGGTTCCACAAAGAACATTTAAGAGAAAAGTTCTTAAAAGAACAAATTTGAAAATGGAATGGTTCCATGGATTTTAAAACTCTTTGTGATCGTAGATGTCCATAAGGAACCTAGAATGTATTTTTTTACACTCTGTCCGGATGCTTACACAATTAAATGAATCCACAGAGCGATCAGAGCGAGAGACAGTAGCACTCTGACCGCGTTTTCACCCCTCACTTTTGCCAGTCTCTCACCTGAGGCTGTTTTTTTCTTCCTGATTAGCAAGGCGGATGGTCACACATCCGCAATAATCCTGCGTACTAAAAAATGTATTGAGTCTGCGAGATAAGGGCCCAGAAGTGCTCCCCGTTTACGTTGTCCTGTAAATATTAATGGTTTAGGATGGAATATTGAGTTATGAAATAATAATAGCATACATGTTACAGCATTTAGCAGATCCATGCTGCGGTTTTCAGGTTTTGATGGGCAGTGATGACTTTGTGTTAATGAAAACATATCCACAAATCAGTCAGGAGCTTGTCAGCACCTTTAAACAGTGAGGAAATGAGATTTCTAGATGGCTGTTATCTATTCTTTTAACACCTTGCTGAATGAATTCAGTTCAGAGTTGGAATCTCGTAATTAGAAAAGCTTCAATATTCCGTCACAGGTTATTTGGTTAATGGTTATTTTAAATTGTAAAGATATTTCACAATGTTTTAACTGTGCTTTTGATCAATAAATGCAGCCTTGGCATAAAGATTTTTAAACAATGTTCCTCTCCGGCGTGCATTTAAAGTGGACACGTGGGAGAAAATCTCGCATCCCACCTCTGTTTCCTCGGGGGCTCTTTTTGATTGACTCTAACTGTTCCACATTGCATAATCCTTAATGGTCTCAGCAGGCACTGGGCCGCTAGGCCTGTAAAGGAATCCCAGAGTGCTCTTGTTTTGTCATCAGCCATGCAACCTCAGCCCAGCCGACTTCTCTCCCTGCAGCTAAGCTCGTCATTATTATTACCCTGTCTTCGGTTACTCCAAAGAACAGTGGCATTATTCTTTATCTTCTTTCCCAGCAGATGGAAAGAATGAAGAGGCAGAGTAGGGGAGGGAAAAAAGCAGATATGCCTCGCTATGCTCCGATGGCACATGCCTTGTGCTTGTTTATGTCGGCACCACAAACATCTGCAACACGTATGTGCGTTCGCTTCAAAGCGCCTCTGTTCAGGATTTTTTTTCCCCTGAGAGTTGGAAGCAGTTCTTTCACAGGGATAAAGTCATGCATACCAGTGGGAATCGACAAACAACGCAAGCCGAGTCGAGCTCGGAAGCGGTGGGAGCAGTGGCAGACCGACACGCTCTATACAGAGCGAGTACTGAAAGTGCTGCTGCCAAAGCACTGCTGTGGCCCGCTTACTGTAGACAGTAAGGAGCCTCAAGGGTGCAAAGCCGTGACCCAGAGCCCCCCCAATGTGAACACACAGGCTTGTGGAAATAAAAAAGAAACCCTCAACACGCTCCACCATTTAAAACACGCTCCTTTTGCGCCCCCTCTTTTTTTGCTCTTTATTAGCTTAGCAAATGGAAAGTTCCTTTGGAGGATTGTGGTTTAAGAACGGCGGTTGAAATGGAGGGGGCTCTGCTTTCACACTATAGCATTTGGGGCAGGCCAAAGTCTTTGACGTCAGAGTTTGCTTGGTGTGAAAGTGGTTTTCTAACTGTTGATCACATCAGTTAATCTGAGATCTATTTGAACTCTTGCATACACTGCATGTCCAGCAAAGATGCATTAAATTGATCAAAATTATGGTAAGGATGTTTAAAATGTTACAGAAGATTTGATTTCAAATGCATGCTGTACATTTCAATTTTGTTAATCAAAGCAACGCAACTGTTTTCAACATTGATAACTGAGCATCAAATCAGCATATTAGCTTATTTCTGAAGGACCATGTGACTCTAAAGACTGGAGAAATGACGCGGAAAATTCAGCTTTGCCTTCACAGGAATAAATTACAGTTTAAAATATATTAAAATAGATAATGGTTATTGTAAATTGTAATTATATTTCACAACATAACTGTTTTTACTGTAGTATTACTCAAATAAATGGAAGAAACAATCCAAAATTTTGAACAGTAATGTAACCATAATTTCTTCTTATTAATAAAACAGTGAAGCTGCTAGTGTACTCACTGTACTGTTTGGTTGAGACCCAAAAGTACATTGTAAAAAGACGGCCTGTGATACCAGAGTGATTTGCTGTGCCTGAAGGGAACGTGTGAGATCCTGTGTTTCATAGGCCTTGTCGCTCTTCGCTGTTGGAAAGTGTCGTTTATAATGGAAAAAGCTTTTAGAAAGTTAAGTGAGGAGACGTCTAACTGTGCGGGCTGATGAGTGTAGAAGCCATCTTGTGCAGTGTAAATGTAAGAACAGTGTGAGACACCATCTGTGTGCTGCAGTGTGCGTTTCTTATAGTTGGATAATATACAAGTCTGTAATTCATCTGATTCTGCAAAAAAATAAACAACTTACATCATCAGAGCCAAAGTTATTTCTGATCAGTTGTGCTTTTGTCTTTTTATTAATTAGTAATTGTGTACGTTCATTTGTTTTTATCCGTTTGCAGTTGTACAGCAGTGTTTTTGTCTTTTATGTAGTAATATTAAGAATTATTATTTATTAATTTATTAACATTTCAAAGGCCACTCCTCTAAATGTACAGTGATTTTATTACATTTTATATACACATCTATATGTATCTCTATATATTTATATACACCACCAGTCAAAAGTTTTGAACAGTAAGATTTTTTAATGTTTTTAAAGTCTTTTCTGCCCACCAAGCCTGCATTCATTTGATATTTGAAGTACAGCAAAACAGTAAAATTTTGAAATATTTTTACTATTTAAAATAACTGCTTGCTATTTGAATACATTTTAAAATATAATTTATACATTGTTCACTACTCACTACTGTGTGTGTGCACTTGGATGGGTTAAATGCAGAGCACAGATTCTGAGTATGGGTCACCATACTTGGCCACACGTCACATCCTATCCTTTCCTTTCCTTCCTTTCCTTTCCATAAACCATAAACCATAAAACCATAAAACCATATATTCCTTTGATTTCAAAGCTGAATTTTTAGCATCATTACTCCAGTGACATGATCCTTCAGAAAGCATTCTAATATTCGATTGCTGCTCAAAAAACATTTATTATTATTATGTTGAAAACAGCTGAGTTGATTTTTCATGAGAGCAGCATTTATCTGAAATAGAAATCTTTTGTAACATTGTAAATGTCTTTATCATCACTTCTGATTTAAAGTATCCTTGCTAAATAATAATAAAACAAATAAAAAATCTCAAAGCTTTCAAATATTATGGTGTATAATGCTACAAAATCTTTTTATTTCAAGTAAATATTGATAATAATAATAATAATAATAATAATAATAATAATAATAATGTTTTTTGAACAGCAAATCAGCATTTTAGAATGATATTGGAAGGATCATGTGACTGAAGACTTGGGTAATGATGCTAAAAATGTAGCTTTAATCACAGGAATAAATTACAATATATTCAAATCTATCTATCTATCTGTATAATATGCAATATTTGCTCAAACTTCAATCAGAAAGATATACTTGAAGTATTTGCTGTTTATTTTTTGTTTATGTCTCTTGCTTCAAAGTCATATGATGACTTTCAGCTGTTTGGTAAAGGAACTTGATAAAGTATAGATAGACATGCTGTTAACTGTTTTGATGAACTTGTGAACCACAGATACCTGTAAAGAGAAGATTGCTAGATTACTTCTGCTAATACATGTAAGCACTCTTTGACATCTATGAATGCGCCTAATTAAATTACACAAATCATTTTTCAGTGTAACTTCAGTTAATTAACCATAGGTTGAGATTGATATTTTCACAGCATGTTTTCAAGCGTTTCTTTAATTTCCGCATGCCACTCTGACAATATGACAAGTGGTTGTTATGGGAACCGTTTAGAAACCGTACCTCTTAAAAGCTGCACTTTGAAAGCCGAGTGTTTTATACTTGTTTTGTCTCAATTGCTTCGGTGAATGTGGCCTTGCTTAAAACACATCAAAGCATCCAGGAAGATTTTTGAGGTGATGTTGGAGAGACTTGATAACTTGACTTTTCTCTGGTGGTTTCTGAACACTGAAATCTAGTCCCTTCCAGCTGTTCTGAACCATTGATTGCACCCACTGATACTGGTGGCAGCCACCATATCCAATTTCTTTTAACTGTGTCCACCTAATCAGACCGCGAGTGGGTACATTGCTTAGAAAACGACTGCGGCAGTGAGACGAGCGGCCCAAGAGGAGATTTTGTTGATCTTTAATCATTGTGGTTCAGAAAGCATACTGACCCTTCGGGAGTTTTGATGTGCTCGGATGCATTAATTCGACAGCCCCACACGCCGCCGTTAATCTGGCCTAATGCACTCTGTTAACACCCATTTGTGTGCTGTAAACTGCACTCTGATCTCCCTTCTCATCCACTAGCATTCCGTCACACTGTTTAAATGAGAAAAGGGTGAACTCAGAAGAGCCTGTCCAAATGAGCACGCTGTCATTGTTCACACAAATGAAATTGACACGCTCAGCACTGAGCCGACCGTCGAGGATCACCATTTTGTACAAAATAAAACTGTGAAAAACTGAGTTTTTCTGCCATAACCTACCAACTGAGACAGTTCACGCATAAACTTCAGGTTAGCGTTCAGCATTTAGGTCAATAATGTAATGCTGATTATTTGGTTTGCATCTGTTTATTCAAAAATATATTAAAAATGCAATGATTTCTAATTTGTGAATTTTTTGGGACATAAAGTAAAATGTTATCCAACTCAGAATGACTAAACTCTCTTTTCAAATGCAGATAATTATAGAATTATATAATTAATTCAGGATGAAACATGTAACATGGTTTAACTTTCCCAAAACTTATTGTAAGTCGCAGAATCTGTAAAAATGTGAATGATTTTAACAAATTAAGAGAAATCATACAAAATGCATGTTATTTTTTATTTAGTACTGTCCTAAGTAAGATATTTTTCATATAAGATGCGTACATATAGTGCACGTGACAAAAATAGCTGAAACTATTAAATTACCACCTTCAAAAGTTTGTGAACCCTTGGTTCCTAATACTGTGTGTGGTTACCTGGATGATCTACGACTGTATTTTTTTGGTTTGTTTTTTTGTGATGGTTTTAGTTAAACTGAACACTGGTCTTCAGAAAAAACCTCCAGGTCAAACACAAGTTTTTTAAAAAGGTTTAAATATTCTCTGATGCTTCAGAAGGAAACACGTTGCATTAAGAGCCGGAGGGTGAAATACTTTTGAACAAGAAGTCCAAATGTTTCATATTTTGTTGAAATATCATTTTATTTTTTTCAGTTAGTGCTGCCCTCCGGAAGCAACAGAAGGTACTCGCATGTTTCCCAGAAGACAATTCATATTCAAATATTTGATATTCAAATTCAAAAAGTTTTCACCCCCCGGCTCTTAATGCATCGTGTTTCCTTCCTTATTATTATCATAATTATTTTTTTTTTAAATAAAATGTAAGATGTGTACACTTCCATGTATTCAAAGTATATGAAACTACATTTTAGAATGATTAACTTTTAAATGTTTTTTAGAAAATGGTGCAAAGTTTCTTCAAAACCATATGAGACCAACATGAATACAAAGAGTATGTTTCTAGTAATTTGGCGCATGTGTTTTAAACTAGATTTTTTCCCCCTAATTTTCTTTATTGTGGACTCTTAATTTGCTATTGACCCATCCATCATATTCAGAATGACTTGCATGTGTCCTTTTTTATTGCATATAGGCCCCGTAGGACATTAAACATTGCTTTTTGGCACTGTGTGCTTCCTTTTGTTGTCTTCTGCATCTGTTCCTGCTTTGTATCACCTTCGTCAAACTCCCCCAGCCAATATTTGCTTTGTTTTCTTTTTTCACGCTGCACTGACAGTACAAATCAGACACATTCAATACAGAGATCACAAACATATTTCTGTGTAATCATGGCCCCTTTCATGGAAAAACTGAGCAAATCCGAGCCTAGCTTGTATTACGGGGCATAATTAACTAAGTGTTGACTCTCCGTTCTGTACACACTAATAAACCAAAGCAGAAGCGTCATGCGGTGGTTCCTCTTTGGTGTGGCTTGGGTCGCCACTAGACCAGTGCTAATTCGATACAGTTCTTTCTGTTACCACTTAGCCTGACAAACATCTAGCATTAACCATCAATTGTGCCTTTAAAGTATCTCAGTGTTTCCATACGGCAACCAAAATGAGTCTTATCAGCAAACATTAGATCAGACTGGCTCTTGGTTAGTCATATGGGGTTTTCAGTGCTTCTGGGACTGGAAAAAGGCGACTCGTTGAAACCACACACATTCCTTTTGAATTACAGCAGAGAGTAAAACGAGCAGGGCAGAACAGCGTGTGAGGTTTGGCAGAGATTTGCAATGTGTTTTTTGTGGTGCAGTTTGTCAACAGTCTCACATGTTGGACCGTGGAGCGGGTTCCTCTCTGTCCTGATAAACTCTGCAGCGTTTGTGGTCTGTTGGGAAGAACCATCTCTTCCTCCTATTGCTCATCTGCACTCTTCATGAAAGATTTAAAGCTCAGACAAGCTCTGGTACAGGACCTATTTCTGTTTGCCAAAGCTGAATTATTTACATAGAATAAAATATAAATTTGAATTTGGCCGTATGCTTTAAGAATCCTCTTAAGACCGTTTCTGTTGTCAGGAAGACTAGATCTACGTCGAAAGGAAACAGTTCATTTTCTATATGACAAAATTATAGGACACATAAGTAGAAAAAAAGTCAGGAAAGCAAGAAAACCTTTTAATTAATTCCTGATGATTGCAATTAATAGCCACTTTCACACATGAAGCGCATTAAATTGTCGGATGGGAAATGTTCCACATCTGTTGTTCACAAATGTGGCTCTTTCGTTTCGGTCTGCAGCTGATTTAACAGTATTTTTCACACGACCACTACAAAATGTTGCTGTATTAGATAATAACCATATTGGTTATTGGCTGATATTAGAGTTTCTTTGTTTTTATTTAAGAGTATTGGGTGAATAAATGTTGATAACTTTTGCCATCATCTAAAGCTAACTTAAATTTAAAGAGATAGTTCACCCAAAAATGAAAATTACCCCATGATTTACTCAGCCTTAAGCCATTCTAGGTGTTTATGACTTTCTTCTCTCAGATACCATTGAAGTTATATTAAAAAATGTCCTGGCTTATCCAAGTTTTATAATGACAGTGAATGGCTGTTGATTTTTTTGAAGTCCAATAATGTGAATCCAACCAACTTAAAAAGTGCTCCACATGGCTCCAGGGGTTAACAAAGACCTTCTGAAACGAATCGATGCTTTTGTGTAAGAAAAATGTCCATATTTAAAACGTTATAAACCATAGCTTACACTAACTGTCGTATGTATAATGTAAAAAACATTCACGAGTTAGAAGTACAAAAGATGATTTGTAAAGTAAAACGTCAGGATTTCGATATAAGCCAAAAGGAGACTGGTTTTCCTTTATTTGAAACAAAAGTTGGTTCTTGGTAGACTAGCATATTTTCACCACAGCTTACACTACACCTACGTCCTACGTCACCCACTGGAACACCACTCTATTGTGAATGTGCATACGACAGTTAGCGGAAGCTAGATATTACAGTTTATAAAGTTTTATATATGGATATTTTTCTTAAATGTGTTGCTTCACTTCAGAAGACCTTTATTAACACCGCCCCAGAGCTGTGTGGAGCTCTTTTATGCCAAATTGATGCACTTTTTTGGGCTTCAAAATCTCAACACCCATTCACTGTTATTTTAAAGCTTGGAAGAGCCAGGACATTTTTTTTATGTAATATAATTGTGTTCATCTAAAAGATGAACATAAGTCATGTACAGCTAATATGGTTTTAGAGTGAGTAAATTGATTTTGGTGTTTCCTTTTCTTTTTTTTTTATTTCGACAAAATATTGTGAATTGATTCTAAAGCCCTATTCTGATGGGACTAGTTACAGGGGGTCGTTTGGGGCTGGGAAAATAAATGCATCGCGAATCGAGAAATGTTTCAGCATTGATTCTGAAGCTACATATGATTCCGAATGTTTTTATTACCATGTCTTGTGCGCATCAAGAGTTTTCATGCTCATTAAAATCGTTTCTATTAAACGAGCGCTTAAATATCAAAATGCAGCTGCTTCAGGTATTTACTGCATAACTTCATAATACCGATCTAATCATCTGTCAAAATTAGGTTATTGTTACATAAGTGTAAGTGTCAGGGCAAAAATTCAAATCGTAGAGAAAATATTGTCTTTTTGCTCTAGTTCTAAACAAAGCCATGTTGTGCCTGTCTGTTTTTTTGTTTTTTTAAAGCGTTTTTGAATAAATAATTCACTGGCTCATTCATAAAAAACAGCTTTGTTTTTAAATGAGACAACCATGTAAATGACTCAACGACGATGCCAGCTACTGGCAGTTTTAGTCTCGTGTTTAAATGTCATATTTCATATTTCTGTGTTCTAAATTTTATATTTAAAACATTAATCTCATAATATCATTAATGCAATTTGTAAGTGTAGTGTAAATGTATGCTGGAGCACCTTAAAAATATGTGCAGGCTATAGTGCCGTGAATGTTTAATAATACTTGTTCTTAAAAAAAAATATTAAGCCACTTAACCTATTAAACATTAAATTTGAAGGAATTCTGGGCTAAGCCCCCGATATCTACTCACCCTATAACCGCCCCTGCCTTCCGGCAAGGAAATAATAATAATAAAAGAGCCAGACCACGTAAACTGTTAAGACTGGCTACTATACTAATGGTAATGAATCCGAATGACTATACGCAATGCACGCATACAGAGCGTGTAAACTCAAAACAGACCCTCCCACCTATGTAAATATGGAGATGTTAGTCCCGTCACAGATGTTGATAAGAATTGAAACTCAAATGTAGTTTAGAAAACTAGTTTCGTCCAAATAGGGCTAATGACAGCAAAGGCTGTTTTGTTTGATATTGCATTGTCCTACATGTTTCTTGACTGTATGGTATTATGACCGGCTTTGATCATTTGTTTACTGAAAAACTTGAATATAGGTTTGTTTGTCTGTGCTTTAGTATGTGGCCTGATTTGCCCGGTCAACCCTAGCAATCCAACTAAGCTCATACATGTGCCACTATAACCCTGCTGCCTTCGCAAAGCTCTAATCCGTAGTGCAGCTTTACCTGTGTCTGAAAGAGCAGCATGATGTTTCATCTACTGCATGCTTTGAGAAAATGACCCACGCTTTATAATCACACCAGAATCCACTGATAGACAGATGAAGCGAAACAACAGATGTTTTTGCTGAAGATGAAACCGAGGCCACTTCAAGTGAAGGTGTTGCTGTTCCTAGATCAGAAATTGTAGGTTGTAACAAGACCGTGTGCTCCAGTTTGTGGATTAGCCCCACATAATGGGATCAGAAATCACCACCTGCTGCTTCCTCCAGCGGCCTGCATCCCTCGTTCACTTTATTAATACGTGCTATACCTTTTCTCTCCATCAAAACAACACACGCGGACCAGATGGATGTCTGCGGCACCAAAACATCACTTTACCCTGCAATCTAATATCCTGCTGTTCGACGTTCAATCTGGCTCTGTTGAAAAATAGGACAAAGAGACAACCCTTTCACCTTTCATTACTTTTAAAGTCTCATCCTGTTTTCTCTCGTCACCAATTTTGGGATTTTTGAAAAGTTTTTTTCCTGGCTGTTCCCCTCCCCCTCTTCCCAAATGCCATGGCCTCCTGACTCCCTTGAGGACAAATCCTCTTAAGGCAAAGGTTGGATGGGAATTCAATTGCGACAGAGTGAGGATTGGAACAGATCAGCCACTGAAGCGTCGAAATCGCCTCCAGCTTTTATCTCTGCAGATAAGGGCCCATTTGCAGCGCCAAGTGATGAACAATTCTGGCAGGTCATCATTTTTGATGCCTATGTAAACGGATGGGCGAAAACAGTCCGCATCAGCAAAAACTTTCAGGAAAAAGCTCCCACTTTTCGATTCCTGTGCTGTTAGTGAAACTAGCTGGCACTTAAAAAAAAAACCTCTCCTTTTGGTAGAGCGGTGATTGCAAACACCGCAGGAGTCCAGAGAGTGTTAGAAAACAGAGGCAATGCTCATCTCCTTAATGTTCTTAGAAAGACATTGTGGCATTGTCGTGTCCAGCCCTTTGTTCCTTTTCTGTTTCAGACTATTGCATGCTCGGGGTTCTCTGACCACTGAGAGGTTAATGAGCTGAAACTAAAGAACTGTTCCAGAGCTTCCTGTCGGAGAAGGGGAGGTGGGGAGGCAGGCGTGAGACTGGACAAAGCATCCCACCGACTTTCTAAGCCATTCTGCTCCACTTCAGCAGTGGCTGAAATCTGGATTAAATTAAACTTTGAACTGGCAGCTAATTTATACATCATTGTCCCTCGGGCGGCTTGAAGTTTTTAGGAGTGGGGTGGGCTAGTCTGAGCACAAAGGCATGGCCTAATGCTGATGGAAGCCAAGCCTTTATCAATGCAGACTCAGGGAAACATGGACCGTTTGAAGTGAATGCTGCGAGAGGCGCCTGTCCCCGGCTCAGTCACATGATTGGGGTTTGTTATCTTCAATCTCGTGCTGCCACATTTTGACCCTCTATCCCAGTGCATTATGGGAATGGTTTAAAAGGAGCTTTGTTTGGTGCAAAAACCATGCCAAATTGTAGTTGCTCCTCTTTTTTTGAAGACAAAGTGAGTTGTTGTGATGCCCTCATGCCAATGGCTTTAATATTGCATCAGCGATGGAATACAATAGGCTTTTTTTTCCCCTAGATAATATGGAACTGAAAGCTTTACCTTTGTCAAGGCCTTTTCAGTCTGTATCTCAAAGGACATTTCCACCTAACAAAATTAGTCATTTAAATTGCAAGGCTCAACAGTAAAGCCACAGTAGTTCTGATTTGTTTTTTTGCCATGTATCTTGTATATTTGCTGGAAACATTTATTTTCTATTCATTTTAATATTTATATTCATTGAATGCTTTTCAACGGATGCCCATTTTCCACAAGTTGATATGATTGTTTAGGGTCTTAATGAAAAGTCTATAATATACTTTGGTTAAAAATTCTCAGTGGTACTGTAAAACAACGCCCTTTTTACCTTGCCAAAATCAGCTCTGCAAAAATCATCCCATTCTGGTCGAGGCTGCTTTAAATGCAAATGAGCTCTGCTGTGTGGAGAGACGAGCCTGTTTACTTTAGCCGCGTTTAGCCGCTAAACTTACTACCTAGCATTATTAGGAAAGGTGATCGCAAAGATTCATAAAAAAAACCCTTATACTCACTTCTGCTGTAAGTGAAGCTGGATCACGAATCATTCGCGTGAACATAGACGGATATATGTAGATCGGGAGGCGCATTCCATTCACAAACAAATGTAATCCACTGCATCTTCAGTAGCTCAGACGTCAGGAGTAAATGACAACGACTATGTTCATTATTACATCCAGCAACACAACACCTCAATCGCTTAATTCTTGTCTAACTTACATACCTGCTCTGTAGGCCCCCTACCGAATTAAAGCTCCTTACCGAACGGGCATTAGGACCTGGGGGAGGCTGCCGCTGTTGCCACTGCACATGCTATTACTGTTTACTCTATCACACACCGAACATGTCATTCTGTACATTTATTCTTAGATTAAATGCAGCAATCCAAATCAGTGAATCTAATCATCATTCAGGCAAAACTTTGCTTTAGGAAAGAGCCACAGTGCTGACCTGAGCTAATCGATAGCACACCCTGGGGACATGTGAGTTATTCCTCTTATCGGACAAAGACATATCAGCATAATTATTTGTATCGGGCCGATGGCAGTATTTACATTTAAAGCCATTATCGGCAGATTCCGACATTGGTCAGAAAATATTGTGCGTCCCTAATTAGATTTTCTGCTTTTCTGGCACAGAAATAAACGACATTTTAAAATATATTCAAATAGGAAACGTTAATTTATAAATTGTAATATGACAGTTTTTATTGTATTTCTGTACAATTTTTTTTATTTTCATTGAAAAATTGTACAGGTATTGTGTAACATCATAAATGTATAAATACACTGTTGCTGGAAAACCGATCAACAAATGTACTGTTTTCAGTGGCACTGCATCAGTGGTCTGAAAGTTCAAGTGACCATTCCACTGGCCTTAAAGTCTCACATTGGCCCTGGGCCAGAAGGGCATACTTATTGTTGAGCTCTGCTGCTTGACCCTGCTTGTCCGCACACCGGCAGGGCTGATCACATATGCTGTAGAGACGCTCTCCCCCTGGGTTCTCTCAAGTCACCACCTGTGTTTCTAGAGACCTGGGGGATTTGCCAGACATGTTCTGGCCTGAAAGACGGCATTCATCCATCTCATGATGCTGTGCCAACACCGAACAGCCCGAGCAAAGGTCTGCTCAGGAACATGTGTGTTTTATCCTTTGTTACATATTCATGTGGCCACATGTGCTTCCCTTCTGCTTCTCCAGGTATTGAAGTGTCAAGTGTTTGGTATGTCATTCTTTTTTTGTACTGTTAGTACAAATCTGTAAGTTCAGTAAGTTTTGCAAACGCGTCTAATTAAGTTTTTGAAATGCCTACTAATGTTTTGTTTTATGTTATTTTAAAATGAATTACTTAATGTGAATTGTCAATTCCAATTTAAAAATGTGAAACTGTTTTGAACAAGTTTATACTTCCAAAGCCTCATTGGTTGGCCAACCTGGTAGTCTCGCCCCAAAGTAATCTCATTGGTTGATTCAGTTTTGTTGCTTTTGGGCTGGTTGGGATGCGAAGACGAGATTTATTTATATTTGTCTCTGCATATTAAATTGGAATGGATACGCTACTATTCCTTTTAGTATCTTGTGGTCTGGGATTTCCAGCTCCTCGTGTTTTCTGTCTCTCTTTAAAGATCTGGCGTGCCGACTTTGTGTTCCTCTCAGGCATTTGAATGTCTTTCAAACATTGACGGAGCCGAGCGGAGGTGCTCTGAGCGTGACTTCACGCCAGCAGGCCAGCCGGTCCAGCTCTGTTCGTTCTAACTAATGCCGTTTAGCTGCTGTTCTCTCTGAGGAGCTTTCAAAATGGAACCTCTACACAGCTGAAGCATCTGTTTCCTAAAACATCCACCTTGATCCTTGCGCAGCATGTTCTTTGAGTTCCTGTGAGAGTACCTGCCAGCACGCTGTACTGAGCTTTCATTTCCTGTCTTGGCAGATTCATGTCTGTGTCAGTGCAAACCTGAGTTGTTAAAACACCTTAAAGAGCTGTTCAGGGTAGCGTGCAGCAAAAATGTAAACATGCACTTTGTCACATGAAGGTCAAATGTCAATGTTCTGCAAACCCACCTAGAAAAAGCAAGGATTGTATGTTTGAACAAATGTTTTTAGTAAACATTTGCACAAGTAGTTTACAGGAAAGATTACGTATGACATAGCTACAGGAAATTTGATTGGAAGTTGTTAAGGTCAGTTAGCAATCTGTTCAAAACAAATCATTTCTGCTCTGCTCATGCCAATTGCATTATTGGTTATCTGTTTCACCACATAATTTGTTCAAAAGGCCTATTACGTTTTTTTAGATTTTTGATGTGGGTTTTTGTATTGTAATTGTGGTCAATTACAGGCCTGTGTAAAAGTATATTGCAATACGTTCAACCTTTTTATGATATTTAATATGTATCTGGATATAATTGTATTTGATCTGAAATAGCTTTTTTAATCATTTTCATTCTAAGAGCCATTGTTATCTGTCTATCTATCTGTCTATATTCAAAAGTTTTTGAACAGTAAGGATTTTAATATTTTTTTTAACTGTTTTACTCCAGTCTTCAGTGTCACATGATCCTTCAGAAGTCATTCTTTTTTTTTATTAGTAGTAGTATCAATATTTGAAAACAGTTGAGTACATTTTTTTCAGAATTCTTTGATGAATAGAAAGATCCAAAGATCAGCATTTATCTGAAATAAAAAGCTTCTGTAACATTATAC
>JAHKKF010535142.1:4757-18913 GCA_019740295.1 Labeo calbasu | reverse complement strand
TTTTGTTATGTTCACGTATTAAACTGACACAGTTTTAGTGGAAAAAAGACTTTCATGCAGTCCTCACCTCTGCCAAACAGCAGCGTTGATGGCACACATGCTAAACGCAGCTCCAGATGTGCGGCATGAGAGAGATAGAAATAATGGAGACATGCATGGTAAACGTGCAGAAAAGCAGTGTCTATTTCGTGCACAACTTGAACAAACTACAACAGGTAAAGCAATATCGCTAACAATTCTCATTTATAATAATTACTAATATGGCTTCTTGTTATCTAGATCTTAGTCTAATGCGTGAACTTCATATTAACCTATTTGTAGTGCACTTGCCATCCAGTAATCGCAATTAAGCTTCGTATTTTGTTACTTTTTAATGAACAAAGTATCGGTTTTAAAATTATGGCAAATTCATAACGAAATTCTAAAGTAGACCAGTATCGTAATTAATCCATATGACATGTGTTCTGTATTCCAAGTCTTCTGAAGTCATATATCATATTTCTTTGTGTAAGAAACAGACATTTAAAGGGATAACTCACCCCAAAATGATCATTCTGTAATCAGTTACTCAGTCATGTGGTTCCAAACCTGTATGACTGGTTGGATGATTATTTCACCCAAAACAGCTGATAAACATCACAATAATCCACAAGTAATCCGTACCACTCTATCCACAATCTACCCACATATCTTGGTTCTGTTTTGGCTTGTTAACGGCGTTTGATCTGTGCAGATTTCTCTCCTGATTCAGACCAGACAACTTTTCTATGTATTATAGATTATGAACTCATATTTTAGCTGGAAGCAACAATTTGAGGTTAAAACCATCTTAATGATGAATTTGTTTCTCACAAACACACAGCTTTTCTCTTCTCAAGATGTTAATTGATAGACTGGAGTGGTGTGGATTATTTGGAGATTACTGTAATGTTTTTATCAGCTGTTTGGACTCTCATTCTGACGGCACCCATTTACTGCAGAGGATCCATTGGTGAGCAAGTGATGGAATAATACATTTCTCCAAAATCTGATGAAGAAACAAACTCATCTATAACTTGAAAGGCCTGGGGGTGAATCATTTTTAGCAAACTTTCATTTTTGGATGAACCGTTATTTTAAATGAATCTCACGCACACAGCAGAGTTTTGGCATGTTCTGTCAAAAAGTAAGGACGTATGAACTGCGCTGAAAAGCTTGTTTAGTTGCTACTGACTGACTGAAACACAATAGAATTATATCAATTTTAAAATCTTAATATATAAATAAAACTAGTGACAGTTTAATAACCCTGATTCAACCTGCCACCGAAGCATCAAACAAATCACACAGACGCTCTCGGCTAATGTATGAATACTGCTCCATTCGCTCGCCAATTTAGACACTGGTGCACTAAAAGCACTCTGCCCGTGTTTGTCTGTTTGTGTGTGTTTGAGAGCGTATGTCACTGCCTCTAATGAATTGAGATGAATGTCGTTCGTCTGCAGGTTCAAGCACAAACGAAATGGGGCTCTTTGCTCTTCTTAAAAAGCCCCGTCTGCCCTCAGATGCTTTGTTTTCTGCGGAACCCGGCAAATAAGCGCAGCCGTACACATTAATGCATATTTGATGCGACTTTGGTCCCGGAGCCACTTCATTAGTGGTAAAAGGCAGATGTAGCGCAGTGTTTTATGTGCTCCGTTGATGGACACAGTAATAAACAGCATCTTTTACATCACATAGAAGGCTGCGTATCATCCATGTCCAAGACAACAGATTGAGTGACTCAGCTGGACCGAGACGACGTACGAAAAAACTTGGGATATGCAGATACGGAGAAGCAGCTACCGAAGACACGGTGGCCCGATAAAAATACCCAACAGCATTTCTTGCACAGAATGGTAGCACAAGCTCAAGAAAAACATTTCCTGATTTCATTCTTTTGATTTCGGGGTGAAATATGACCCGGACATGCCCTTGACAGGTTTGGCGCTTCACCCAGACGCTGTAATAACCGGCTGTAAAGGGTAAAGTGATATATGTCAGTGAGTGATTGACAAAACCAGCTCGCTTCGGTAAATGTCATTTGAAATAATACATGAGAAATAAAAGTGCAGTTTACAGAGGTGATGTCATCACACGACTCAAGACAAGACCACAAGAGAGATCCGTGTGTGTGTGTGGCTCTGCCTGGGCAGCGCTTTTGTGCATTAGTGCCATTGTGATTGGATTACTTGGTGAAATGTAATTTTGCAGTGTTGCTGTTAGTGGTGTCACACACACAGCACAACACAACATGGCACACACTAGAATCAGATTACGGTATTAAAATGTACCGGCTCTGATTGCACAGCGATACTAGCACCTCCTCCTGCAGGAACACACTATAAATCAATTAACTCTCATTCCTTCCTTCCATTCCTTTATTCCATTAAGACACAAAGTGCATTACACAGGTCGCTCATTTACAGGAACGCAAACGGTTTCAACACGCCGAGCAACGATTTATTCAGAGAATTAAACAACATTCTGCAGCTGCTGATCAATGTGATGAAGTTTTAGATAAGCGAGACATGAGAGTATATAAGGTATAAACATATCTTATAACACTAATTATCACAATATAAATATTACTCCAGTCTTATTCTTATTCTATAGCATATTCTGATATGCTGATTTGCTGCTCAAGAACCATTTCTGATTATTGTCAATGTTGAAAACAGTTGCGCTGCCCAGCATCTTTGTGGAAACTGTGATACATTTTATTCTTCAGGATTCACAGATGAATAGAAAACAGAAATCTTTCGTAACATCATAAATGTAATTATTGTCACTTTTATCAGTTTACTGCATCCTTTATGAAAAAAAAAGTATTAATTTCTGAACTTTCTGCAAGGAACTAGACCAAACAGATCTTAAATACCAGACTTTATATACTATATATACACATTTTTGTTTATCACAAAATTATAAAAAAAAATACAATGAAAAATATTAATTATTCCACCTGGGTGGTAAAATTTAGGTTGTTGTCTGTAAAATGAGACCATTTTTATCAGTTTATTCCAATGGAGTATGAGAGTAGAGTGCTCTTTTAAATTCGGGTTTGCCAAAATCATAAAAAATCCAAAACATGCTGCAGAGCTGAAGAGGTTAACAAAATAAATAAATATCTTTTAAAAAAATCTTTTTAAGAGGTACACTTTTGTTTTAAAATAAAATACCTTACTGACCCTGAGTACTTGATTGTGATTAGTCAGTGGTGCCACTGCAGTCAAGTATTTGTGTATAATTAAGAATTTAAAGGTAAAGTGTGTCACAATTACATTCAGATTAGTTTATCATCATCGTTTCCTGTTTTCTTTGGTTCTCATTTTCCCACCACTAATTAGTTACCGTGGTTGTTCATTAATTAGATCACAGTTTCTGTGACCATTTTTCATATTCAGTTTGTTTTCTCGTATATATAAGCACTTTAGTTTCTTCAGTTCTTTTTTCCGGTATTGATGTGTTGTGTTTCATTTGAGTTTCATCTCTTTCATCTCTACTACGTTTCTATTTGGACTACTTCATCACCTTTCAAAATGTGACAAGTGTAACCAACCAGTATTGCAAAAATGATACAAAAAATAAAAATTTGGCAATCAGGTTTTCAGTACACTCCCTTGTTGGCCAATTTTTCATTGCATTTTTTCTGAAGAGCACTGAATGTCCTGTGCATGAGCGGTATATACGTATATACGAGCAGTGTAGTTTGAGCATGCATCGCATAGGCCTTTCTGGACGTGTAGGAATAAGCAACAGGCGTGTGATTGGCGTATTGGTTTGTGTTATTGCTGTGCTTCATGTGGGCTGGTTAATTAGCTGAAACAAATAGAGAGTTCAGGAGCCATCTGGGGTGGAAAGAGAGAGTGTGCGTCTCCATCTGATCGTCCCGCGCTAAACAGCATCTCTCAGCTTGAGCTGTCTGTCGCTCCGGTGGACGGTCTCGCAGCTTTAAACGCCGCTTCACAGCTCCTCACCAAGATGAATGCGTTGCTGATGAGGAACTCATTAGATATCAGCGCTATGATACCGTAGAGCTTTTACATCTCACCAAAACCAGTGTCACCGCGTTCGTCAGGATATCTCATGTGCTGATGCTGTTCTGAAGTGAACGGCTCTTCTGTGCTCCATGTCGGATGATTTATTCATAATCACATATTCATCAGCAGCGTCCGAACTCTCAGAGAGCTTGTCGACACGTGAAGATCTGCTGTGGAGGATCTGCACTCTTAGAACACACAGAAAAAAACACCATCATGCTCTCTGTTTTCCTCTTGTGTAAAAAATAGATGACTAACTTGTTTTATGTGCGGATGAGATGTCTCTCCGCTTGTCTGTCTAGCCAAATGTATCGGCAAACACGCACACAGTTACTGAAGGACCATCTGGATTGTCTGGTGTGGTGTAATAGTGCCGCCATTTGCGAGTACATCTGCAGTATCGTTATGGTTTGCCTGTTGATTTGTGCATGTTTTGTGCACTGCATTATTGTGCTTACAATGAATGCTAATGAAAATACATGTGCTAAGATCCTTAAGGGCTTTTTTAATGGAAAACAGAACTCTTTTAAATGAAATAAATGAACTGAAAAAAAAAAACCCAGCTCATTTAGATATCATGTAGTCTCGCGTAGCCGGACCTTCAGACTGACGACAGAAGGTCTGGGACCTTGGCTGCTTTTAATGGCCAAGGCCCGCCCAAGAGGCCATATGACTGACAGGTAAAGCAACCAGTCACACAAAATGTAAATATTTCACCTACTTTTGAAAATTTAGCATTTAGTTGATCCGGATAAGCACAATTACATCACAATTGTAAACACGATGACTTTCTTCTTTCATGAGGGGGTTTGGAATGTTAAAGAATACGACACACACAAATCCTGAACAATTCAACCAATCCGATGACGACTTTGAAGCTCCTGAAGTGTTTCCAACTTTGTGTGCTGTATGCATCAGACGTTTAGCCATCGGTCTGTGGGTGTGACGTCTGAGGCTGAGACTAGATATCATGAGCACATTAACATATGACCGCCCACATTTATATAACAACACCTCTTTAATGTTCAGCAGCAATGTTGCACAAAAAGACACTGTTACTCAGGTCACATACAAAGAAGCTTTCAAAACATAGTGTCAAAGTCATTTATCTAAGTCTTAAAAGTATGGATTTATTTGTAGTGTTCAGATAAAAGGTGGAAGGTCAAAAAAAACTAATTCATGCTTTTTTTTCCTATTGTAAGTAGGGCAGAAACGATTCCTCGAGTAACTCGAATACAAAAAAATCATCGTTTAGTCCATTTACTGTAACTACATACGGAGCACTGTGTTCTTGAATGAATCACCCGTTAAATGATTCAGTTCAATCGCAATGACTCACTTACTTAACAGTGACTTGCTAAAACCTACTGCTGGTTTTGATTTCACATTTAAAGTATCTTCATTTTAAAAATACATGTAAATATCAGTATTCAGTGTGTTGTTTAAAATAACAAAATGTTATTAATGCATTTGTAACTGCAAGTTAAATGCATTTATGTCTCTATGAGCTGAATTAAATAGTATGTAAATAGGCCTACATCTAAATGCCTCAATTTCTTGATTTATGCCTTCGTTTTAGGTTGTAATGTTTACCTTTTTCTAAAGTAATGTGAAATTGATTTTTGTATTTTTATTCATTTATTATATATATAATTTATTTTACGGTGAAGTGGGTTTAGTTTTCATGGTTATAAATGTATGCAATTTCAGCAATAAAAATATTACTTTTTCTAAAAAAGGAAACAAATTAGTTATTATATATATATAATATATATATATATATATATATATATATATATATATATATATTTGTTATTTTCTCTTGTATATTTATTATTGCTCTTTAATAAAGAAAAATGACTTCTTATTCGACTACTCGATTAATCGATAGAATAATCGGTAGAACACTCGATTATTAAAGTAATCGATAGGTACAGCCCTAATTGTAAGCAGTGTTGGTGAAAGTTACTTTTAAATGTAATGCATTACAACATTGCATTACTCTGTGAAAAAGTAACTGTTACTTTTTATGGATAGTAATGCATTACGTTACTTTTGCATTACTTTTTGTCACCTGACCTGGGCTTGCTTATTTGCTTTTTAATAACAAAAAAAAGTCATCATTGAATAAATGGGAAAACAAAATAACTTACGTTACTTATTTAAAAAAAGTAACTCAGATATTTCATTGTAAATGCAAAAGTAATGCATCACTTAACTAGTTACATGAAAAAGTAATCTGACTACATAACTCTCATTACTTGTAATGCATTGCCCCAAACACTGGTTATAAGTGGACATTTGGAAAAAAAAAAAAAGTGTAAAATATGGTTGTTCCATGCAACTATTAATGTAATTAAACTACTTAAATCTACTAAAGTATTTAATTTCTGATTCTGCATGACGCACTGAGATTGCTTAAAATATTGGTCACGCTTTATTTTAAGGTTGCCTCTATAAACTACTAATTTGCTGCTTATTAGTAGTTAGTAAGGTAGTTGTTAAATTCAGGTATTGGGTAGGATTAGGGATGAAGAATATGATCGTGCAGAATATGTGCTTTATAAGTGCTAATAAATAGCCAATTTGTTATGAATAGGCATTCTAACAAGCAACTAGTTAATAGTGAGAATTGTTCTCTATACTAAAGTGTTACATTAAACTGATCATTCAAAGCTTGATCTTTTAGAAACAGTTTGGTAAGATGTGTCTTTATTCTTCCAGAGCCTCCAAGACCCATCGCTCCACCTCAGCTGCTGGGTGTCGGGCCCACGTACCTGCTAATCCAGCTAAACGCTAACTCCATATTTGGGGACGGCCCCATCATCCTGAAGGAGGTGGAGTACAGGATGACGTCCGGAAGCTGGACAGAGACCCACGCCGTCAACTCGCCCAATTACAAGCTGTGGCACCTGGATCCCGACACAGAGTACGAGATCCGAGTGCTGCTGACCCGTCCGGGAGAGGGGGGAACCGGACAGCCCGGGCCGGCTCTCATCACCAGAACCAAGTGTGCAGGTCAGTTCGCTGCGCTTTCCAAAGTTAACCTTCACTTTCCGCTTCTGCTTTTGGTGTCATGTCCAGTACATATTCATTTTCGTATGGAGAAGTGATTAAAATAGTATGCACACTTTGCACTTTTTGTCCTGTCAAATTTCAGGGATCATAAAAGATCCATTTTGTCGTAAGGAAAAATAGTAAGCCTTGAATCGCACAGTGTCACGGGCTTGTTGGCTGATTAATTGCCAATTCTCACTGAAGGTGAATGACTTCCAGTCGCTTTGTCTGCAAATCGCTGTCAGTCAGAACAGACCTTAAAAGGATCGTTCACCCAAAAATGAACGTTTTAATTTCTTTCAAGGCTGTATGACCTTCCTTCTTCTGAACTGTTTTTGTCCACACAATGACAGTCAGTCAGGTCTAATCACATTTGTTTGTATGGTGCTTTAGACAATACAGACTGTTTCAAAGCAGTTGCACAGTAAAAAACAAAGGGTTGAGGTTAACGAAAGGTTAATGTTGTCAAATTCATCAGTTATGAAACAAAAAATAATTTCAGCTTGTAAGCTGCTCTGCAGAAAACAATAGTGTCATTATTCAGATTAGTTTAGTTCAATGTCAATTCAGTTCAGTTCTGTAACAGTGCTGATGTTGCAAAGTTAGTGTCAGTTCAGATTGTGTTCTCATCCGAGTCAGTGCAGTCAAACTGATAATGTTAGTGTCTTTTATACCCCAGCTGAGCAAGTCAAAGGTTACAAGGAATCCAAAATGTTCATTTTGGGTAAACAAATCCCTTGAAGTGTAAATAAAGAAGGTACTTTTTGTAAATCTTGCCTAGTTTGCACAAGTGTTTGGGTGTTATTTCATATATACACTCCTACTCTGATTCTACACATGCAAACAGACTCAAAAAGGAGAAAATGCACACTTTGGGCTCCCCTGGAGCCAATGGAGGTTCGGGTTCAGATGCAGTCTCATAACGATCCACAAGCAGCATCGAAACAAGGGTCTTCCTGTTCCAGCTGCAGCACACCTTCATTGAAAGTGTTTTTTTCCCCTCTCGGTGTCTTGTATTTGCACATAAATAATTGCCTGGAGCTTCTTCAGAAACATAATTGGAAAATAAAGTAAACAAGTGAGCGTGCGGAGCAACTATCATTGATGCCACTCACTGTGTGCGCGCGTGTGTGTGTGTGTGGTGTTTATATGTTAATCGTGACTCAAAGCATGCGCTGTATACCACCGCCCTTATAAAATTGGAAGCGCACGAGAGCAAACACTCAGTCACAGCGCATATAAGGGCCTCGTGCCTTCATTTGCGCGCCGTGATGCGATTCTCTCGGCGGGTTTCCATGGCTCCCGTATTAAACGTGGCAAGACTCGGTGAGGACAGATACACAGCTCGTATGAGGAGGCACGGAGCGACGAGTGTCTTCCGGAGAGTGGAAGAGAGGGAGGAAGGAGAGGAGTGTATGCATGGTTTCATTACGAAGAGATGCTCCGTGTCCCCAGTGGCGGCACAGTAGCGCGGCCCGCTCGCTCGCTCTCTGATTGAAATTCAAACAGGAGCTCCTCTCCCCCATCAATCGCATTTGAACTTTCATATTTTTTTTATTTTGGCAAAAGACATTTTCCAGGTCTGCTTTAGACGTGTCTTTAGACGGAGCGCTCGCTGGCTTTTTTCATCTCCCTCTAGCCAATCACACGCTTATCTCACCTCGGACAGGGAGAACTGAGTGGAACCGGTGAATTTACACAATTACATTTAGATTGGTGCCAGTCTGCCCGAGTGCTCTGTTTAAATTCAGATTTTCTCTCTCCCTGTCTCTCTGTCTCTGTCCATCGGTTAGTTTCCCGCTAAGCCATATTGTCTGGCGCTCGTGTGGCGTGCGCACATTTCACATTTATCAATATTATTATGTTTGGCAGCATAGTTTATCTTGGTTGTGGGTATGCATTTTGAAAAGGCCGACACAGAGGAGGCGTAACTTCCTAAACGAACATCGTCACTTGTATGTGTCGGAGCGCAAGCGAAACACACTGATTCTTTCCACTTAAAGCCTCGCTGAAGCTCACAGCCTCGTGTCTGTGTGTGTGTGTTGAGCTCATGATTAGGTGTGTCTCTGTCACAGCTGTGTTCCTGAAAGCTCTGAGGTCAGCAGACGCCCCTCAGACCTTGACAGAGTTACAAACTATTGCACAGAGCCGTACCACACTATACCTGGAGAAAAACGCTATCTGTCAGTGTTCCTATTCAGCTCAAAGCCAGTCGACACACAACAGACAGGAGTGTAAAGCATGTGAGATTTGCTGATGTGTTATTTAAGCAAAAATCTCCAGTTGATTTCCAGTTAATCCAGTTAAGAGACATAGGGTGACCACCCATCCCACATTTTGCAGAACAGTCCCAAAATGTAAAGGTTTATTCTTACAAGCAATGCCCTGCATTTTGTTCGTTTTGTCAATATTATTTTTTTCCCAAAGAAATTACAATAGCACAATAAAAAAGTTAATAAAACTTTTAAAGGGGTCATCGGATGCTAAGTTCACTTTTATATGTTGTTTGAGCATCAATGTGTGTTGGCAGTGTATGTACACATCTACCCTATAATGATAAAAATCCATGCAGTGGTTGTTAATTAATCTGTAAAAATAATATCCCCTTTTTCAAATCGAGCCGTTCTCAGATGCCTGACGTTGTGGCATCACACCCACAGAGGCTGCTCCCACCATAGTTGATTGACATGAGCATTTTACCTCAGATCAGCTGTCACAGTCCACCCTCTTTGTTTCGATGCAGGAGCAAGGATGTAAGTTAGAAAGAATATCTCCGATTGAGCGATTGAGGTGTTGTGTTGCTGGATGTAATAATGAACATAGTGGTCGTCATTTTCTCCCGACATCTGAGCTGCTGAAGATGTAGTGGATTACATTTGTTTGTGAAGGGAATGCACCTCCCGATCTACATATATCCGTCTATGTTCGCGCAAATCATTCATGATCCAGCTTCACTTACAGCAGAAGTGAGCATAAGGGTTTTTTTATGAATCTTTGCAATCGCCTTTTCTAATAATGTGCTAGTTAGCAAGTTTAGCGACTAAATGCGGCTAAAGTAAACAATCTCTCCGAGCAGCTCGTCACTCCACAGAGAGAAGAGAGGGGCGGGGCGAGCAGAGCTCATTTGCATTTAAAGTAGCCTCGACCAGAATGAGACGATTTTTGCAGAGCTTATATTGACAAGGTAAAAAGGGTGTTGTTTTACACAACCATTGAGAATTTTTAACCAAAGTATATTATAGACTTTTCATTAAGACCCTAAAGAATCATATCAACTTGTGGATGACCCCTTTAAAAAGGGTGTACGTTTAAAATAAACTGAATTTGGATAAAAGTGCATGGATTTTTATGTAGTTTAATAAAGTGGCATAACCTAATGAATGCTTTTAGAAATGTATTTAGTTCACTATATGTACTGAACTGATCAGGCTCGGTGTTATATCACTTGAACCTGGGCAAACTGAGTGCCAGTCACTTAGCGATTTAAAGCATATTATCATCCAGTGTCACTGCAAATATCCTTTCCATTTAACACAAATCAATGTTTAAGTAGTCTATAATAAGTTTTCACTCTCCTGCAAAATCACACATGCTGACCTTCAATCAGAGACATGGTTCTGATATTAAAGCTGTCATATTTATAATTTTTCAGTCCTATTGGTTGATTAGTCTGAGAAGAGATTTTGTTGTTGTTCAGACTGAGACATTCTGGCAGAGACTTGTGGGATTACTGGGGGCTTTTTGTCAGGAGCAGCATCTAAGAAACCATAGACTTCAGTATTTGCTCTCCATTTAATCATATTGCTGTGTAGGAGAAACATTTGAGATATTAAGATGATCTCATTTGTGATTTTAGAGAATGGAAACTAAGATGCAGTTCCTCCCAATCTCATGGGAATGTAATCTCTGTCATAATGAAAAGTAACGACAGCAGTAGTGATCCTCAGTCCCAGGAACATTAGCTTTCTGTTGAACTTGTGGGCTGCGAGAGTTCAGAATGGAAAAAAGGTTATGTCTGATTATTTTTTGTAGACACAAATACGTTGGAATACAGGTCCTGTGCGTGCATGTGTCGAGACCGTCTTTTGTCATTTCCTGATTATCAGCCCAAGAAAAACCATTATGACAATGTTCCAGGCATCTCTCCCTCTGCCTTTTTATTTGGTACAAATGTCAAGCAATTTCCCTAAAATAGCAAATTGATCATGTTTTCCATGATTTCCTGTTAAATAAATGAGAAGTCAAACATTGCCTCAATCATCATAGTACAAGTCAGTGCAACGTCTATAATGATGTCTGGAGAAATAAGCGTGAACTCGAGATGGAATTGAATCAGTGCCCTTTGCTCAGCACCGTTCAGACGGAACCCAGACAGACGTCAACACAGACTATCAGGGATTTATTGAACACTGGTTTCTAGACTGAAAATGGCTTTAGTGCAACCAAAAGAGATCTACTGTGGGAGAGAACTGGCTTTGTTTCACTCAGTTCACTTTTGGGTCAACTGAAAGAGGTGTGACTTTGGTTCGGACTCAAGTGTGAACACTCATAAAGAGTGTTCACATGGGAATACGACTTTCAAGCGTACCCGGGCACACTGCGATATTCTGTTGGCAGACAAACTTCACACGCCCCCACTGAACATGAGAGCTGCTGTTTTGATTTGATTTTCGTCTGTTTTGTATTTTGAACTTCGAATATCGCAGTGTTAGTCATATGAAATGTTAAAGCTGAAGTGTGTTTACATTAATGCTTCTTCTGTCCCAGTTGTAAGTATGGTGGTTCTGCTGTTTGTTTGAGCATTGTGAACACCGCAACACCAGTGGAGTGAGTTTGGGGCGGGACTCCATGTCTTGCCTGACCAATAGTAGTGATCTGAAAACCTGTCTGAGAACATCCTTACTGGTATAGAAATGAAATATTTCAGCTTTAAACGTTTCTCATTTTGCAGTTCAAATGATATTTGTCAAAATAACTGCATGTTTCTTTTCTGAGCTTGCAGGCCTAGTTTTAACGGTTTGTTGTATTACAGAGAGCTCGGCCACCTAATTGTAACCATCTGTCTGCTTTCTTTTCTTTCTTTTAAAATTGGTGTATTGCAAACCTTCAGTGTGCCTGGGTACGTTTGAAAGTCGTATTCCCATGTGTCTGATAGCCAGAGGGCAGGATGTAGCAGCACATCTGGTATTGCTGCTTTCTGTCTCTCTCTCTTTCTCACTGTGCCATCTCTCCCCATCACTCTCTGCCTGTAATGCTGTGCTTTAGAGGAGACCACCACCACAGGTTGCATTCTGACAGCAAAGAAAGCACAGTGAGAAAATGGTGTGTCTCCGAGTCAAATCCCTCGCTCCTGCCTCAGTGCTGTTGAGACGTGCCTCGCTGTCACACTGAGGAGGGAAAGGTGAAACTATACAACCATGGCTGTAATGACACTGCTGGAGTCACACCAGCCCTCAAAATCTCTTCTACCCATTTGATAATGGATGTGACGGAAGAGATGCTTATTGGGGGTTTTGAGAAATTGTGCTGGAAAATGGACTCTCATAGCTAAGAATTTCTGCATTTCTGTTATCATTATTAGTTTATTTTATTAATTATTAGTTCTATTAGTATTTTATTGGTAGCTAAGACCAGTCTTATTTTAGTATCAGTAAAATAATATCACAGTTTTTGAATATTTTGAATCAGATTTTATTGTATTTTTACGTTTTTATTTTCATTTTAAAGTTTTAATAATACAGTACACAGTATGGATGCAAATCGTTCGAAACAATCACTTTAGCAATGTTTGTACTATTTTCTGCTTAAATTTAAAAATAAAATAATTAACTTTTTGTTCAATAAATAAATTGTCATTAAAATATGTTAATATAAAACAAATATATTATAAAATACAGAAACAAAATCATTTTGAAATGTAAAGATTCTAAAAGCATTGAATGAGATCCCATAGTAATTTAATATAGATTTACAGTAGTAACAACATATATTTTATTGTATGAAATGATTAATAGCATGTTTTTAAAAACGATGTTGGTTTCATTCTAAACATGGTGATTATCTCTAAGACAGACACCCAACATAATATTAATAATGATATTTACCATCTGAATCTAATCATGTCATGTCAACAGATAGAAAAGTCAATCTTCTATTAATTATCATGGTAATTATTGTGCCTTTTAGCCCCAACAGCAGGGGTGCTTTTTACCCCAAATACCATACTTTTACTCTTTTGTTATTTAAATAATGTTGCTTTAATTATCTTAGACAAAACTGAAAATAATTAAGAAGACCTTTGTCTCAAGATATATTCAAGAATTTTAGCGATTCTCATTTGCTACTTTAATCGACAACATTTTAAAAAACATTAAACATTAGATCAAGTAAGCACAGAATCGACTTTGCGCTGCTGCCCGCGATCACGTCGAGCATCAGGCAAATTTGCACGTGTATCTTGAAAAGCTGATGTTTTGAAAAGTGAATGCCACGTTTTTCTGCCATCTAGTGGTTTACAGGAAAATAGTATCAAAGGTAGCCTCATTGTACCCTATATGTTTTTGTTTTTTTAATTTTTTAGTTTATACTTGTTTTAGTACATTAAGTTAACTAAAATTAAAATGTTAACTGCTTCAGTTTTAGTATCTGTAACAACCAAAGACCTATATCAAGAGAAATTATTTGGGCATCTTGAACCCAAATAATGCGTGAAAATTAAATGTGTTATTTCAATTTTATTATAATTAATAATAATTTCTACATAAAATAATTGTTTACTTTATTTACTTGCAGCCCTAGAGAAAAGGGATATAGAAACATTTCACTGTATAGCACTGCTCAAATCTGTATAGTGTAGACATGTACTGTAGATGTTCAGTTTTGCATGAATTACAGAATGACCAACTGTACAAAACACACTGCACATAATACTGTATCCCACAATGTAATGTGCTTCACTTGACCTTCAATTTATAGTGTAAGTAATATCAGCTGCGATTTAGAACATCTCATTGACTCACTGCAGAATAACTGTTAAAC